>PVLC010009267.1:25039-54808 GCA_004027655.1 Graphiurus murinus | reverse complement strand
TTTCTGAAAATTCTGTATTGTTTCTAGTATTAAAGCTCTGAATTGTTCTTCTGGTAGTCTCTGCCATTCTGGGTTGGTGAGATCTGTTATTGAGGGGTTGTGGTGGCTCATTGTTTCTTTGTTGTTTCTCCTTCCCATGGTTTCCCTGTTCATCGATTTATATCTTTGCTGTTCTTGCAAGTTTTCTTGTCCAATCTCTATAGTTGAGGTTTAGGGGTGACAGGGTGTATTCAGAGATAGAGTTTGGGTGAGAGGTCGCCGTGATAGGTGCAGGGATAGGGTAAAGAAGGGGGTAAAGATTAGAGATGGTAGATATTGATATGTGACAGGAAAAAGAGGAAAAGAAAAGATAGGAGGTAAAGTATAGCAGAGAGGAATATGGGGGGGGGGCTTGTAAAAAGGGTAAGGAGGGGGTTCAATGACGTCTCCCTGCAGTTCGGCCTGTTCCTGTTCTGATGTCTGCTGGCGCAAATGGACAATGATGGTCTGTGCTAGCAAGCATTTTTGAGCTGATCGTGTATGCCAGACATCATTGATTGTAGGCATGATCAATTTTTTAAATTTAAAGCTATCTTCCTGTATGAAGGAAAGGGGAAAGATAATTTTTCCCTCAGTGAATCTAGAATCTTTTTAAAGCAGATGGACTATTATTTTGTGGTGTGTGTGTGTGTGTGTGTGTGTGTGTGTGTGTGTGTGTGTTACTGGGGATTGAACCCAGTGGCTTTCTACCTCCAAGCCACAATCCCAGCTCTTTTTAAAAAAATTGTTTTGAGCTGGGAATGGTGGCACAGGCTTGTAATCCCAGTACTTGGGAGGCTGAGACAGGAGGATCGCAGGTTTGCAGGCAGCCTCAGCTACTTAGTGAGGCTCTCTGCAACTTAGTGAGATCCTGTTTTGAAATAAAGAATAAAATGGAGCCGGGCGTGGTGGCGCATGCTTGTAATCCCAGCATTCGGGAGGCTGAGAGTGGAGGATCTGGGTTCGCGGCCAGCCTCAGCTACCTAGTGAGGCACTCCGCAACTTAGACTCTGTTTCAAAATAAAGAATAAAAAATAGGGCTGGGGGTATAGCTCAGAGGTAGAATGCCCCTGAGTTCAATCCCCAGTACCGCAAAAAAAAAAAAAAAAAAAAAAAAAATGGGACTAGGGGTGTATCTTAGAGGTAGAATGCCCCTGGGTTAGATCCCCAGTACCACACGCACACACAAATTTTTGTTCTGAAACAGTCTCACTAAATTGTTGAGGCTATCCTTAAACCTGCTATTCTCCTATAGCCTCCCAAGTACTGGGATTACAGGCATATGCCACCCATTCCTGGCAGCAGATGAACTGTTTTTAGAGATCAGGATAGTGATTATCTTGCACAAAGAGGAGTGACTGGGAAGGGACATGAGGGATTCCAAGGAGTTTGTAATGCTATTTTTTATTATTACTGTAGTAAATAACACATAACATAAAACTTATCATCCTAACCCTTTTTAAGTAGATGGTTCTGCAATATTAAATATATTCAAATTGCTGTCAAACAGATCTCCAGAATTTTTTCCACTTAAAACCTGAAGTTTAAGTTGGGCGTGGTGGCGCACACCTATAATCCCAGTACTTGGGAGGCTGAGACAAAAGGATGGCAGGTTTGAAGCTAGCCTCAGCAATTTAGCGAGACCCTCAGCAACCTAGTGAGATGCTGTTTCACAATAAAAAATAAAATAGGAGAGCCGGATGTACTTGGGACGCTGAGACAGGAGGATCGCAGGTTGGACAAGAGCCTCAGAAATTTAGTGAGGCTTTCAGCAACCTCATGAGACCCTGTTTCCAAATAAGAAATAAAATTGGCCTGGGGGTGTAGCTCGGAAGTAGAATGCCTCTGGGTTCAATTCCCAGTACAAATAAAATAAAATAAATAAAATAGGGCTGGGGGTGTAGCTTGGAGGTAGAATGCCCCTGGGTTCACCCCCTAGCACCCAAACAAAACAACCCTGAAATGTTTTGTCCTTCAGTTGGGTTCATGAGAGCCGCCCTGGCTGCATTCCAGTATGGTGGCAACATGGACAGGGAAATGGCTGCATGCTAAAGGGGCCAGGCAGGTGGGATGGCTTCCCTTCACAACAGTCCACTCTCTCGAGAATGAATCCACTCAGTTCTGAAGGGCTAGTATTAATCCTTTCTGAAGGCAGTGCCCCTAATGACCTAAATTCCTTCCACTAGCCCCACCTCTTAACACTACCACATCAAGGACCCGCCTCCAACACCCGGACTCTTTGGGGACATGCTGTAGCCATAGCAACTAGGAATCAATTTTATTTTATAATTGACAAAAATTAGGAGACTTTTTTTTTTAGTGTCTTGTTAGGAGCTCAGAGTTTAAACCAAATCTTGTCACATTCACTGTTTCCTAGAGAGCTGGGTAACAGAATCTGCCTAGGATAATTGTGTGGAGCTGCAGAAAGGAGGGACAAAGGACTTCTGAAAGGCCTGTCTTGTCCTGTTGTCAGTTTTCTTTTTTTTTTTTTTCCTGTGGTACTGGGGATTGAACTCAGGGGCACTCTACCTCTGAGCTATATCCCCAGCCCTATTTTTTATTTATTTATTTATTTTTTTTGCGGCACTGGGGATTGAACTCAGGGGCATTCTACCTCCGAGCTATACCCCCAGCCCTATTTTTTATTCTTTATTTTGAAACCGAGTTTCACTAAGTTGCGGAGTGCCTCACTAGGTAGCTGAGGCTGGCTGCGAACCCGAATCCTCCGGTCTCAGCCTCCCCAATGCTGGGATTACAAGCGTGCGCCACCACGCCCGGCTCCCAGCCCTATTTTTTATTCTTGATTTTGAAACAGGGTCTCACTAAGTTGTGGAGGGCCTCACTAGGTAGCTGAGGCTGACCGCAAACCCGGATCCTCCGGTCTCAGCCTCCCAAATGCTGGGATTGTTGTCAGTTTTCATCTGAAGAAATCCTTGTTGTTTATAAGTAGGGGCTGCCGCTGAAAGTACAATATTAGTAGCCAGGTGCAGTGGCACCCACCTGTAATCCCAGTACTTGGGAGGCTGAGACAGGAGGATTACAGATTCGAGATCAGCCTCAGCAACTTAGTGATACCTTCAGCAACTAAGTGAGAGCCTGTTTCATAATAATAAAAAAAAAAATTTAAAAGGGGTAGGGGTGAGCCGGGCGTGGTGGCGCACGCTTGTAATCCCAGCATTCGGGAGGCTGAGACCGGAGGATCCGGGTTCGCAACCAGCCTCAGCTACCTAGTGAGGCCCTCCGCAACTTAGTGAGACTCGGTTTCAAAATAAAAGAATAAAAAATAGGGCTGGGGGTATAGCTCGGAGGTAGAATGCCCCTGAGTTCAATCCCCAGTACCACACAAAAAGACAAAACAAACAACAACAACAACAACAACAAAACAGGGCTGGGGGTATAGCTCAGAGGTAGAATGCCCCTGAGTTCAATCCCCAGTACCGCAAAAAAAAAAAAAAAAAAAAAAAAAAAAAAAAGGGGTAGGGGTGTAGCTTGGAGGTAGAACATCCCTGGATTCAGTCTCCACTACCAAAACAAAACAAAACAACATTAGTATGGGGAAGAGGGCATATTTCTTTCTTTTTAAATGTTCAAAATAACATTTTATTTTATTTTTTTAATTTATTTTTAATTTATTTTTATTTTATTTATTTATTTATTTTTTTTGCGGTACTGGGGATTGAACTCAGGGGCATTTTACCTCCGAGCTACACCCCCAGCCCTATTTTTTATTCTTTATTTTGAAACCGAGTCTCACTAAGTTGCGGAGTGCCTCACTAGGTAGCTGAGACTCGCCGTGAACCCGGATCCTCCGGTCTCAGCCTCCCGAATGCTGGGATTGCAAGCGTGCGCCACCACGCCTGGCTGGTTAATTTATTTTTTAAATTGATGCATTGTAATCATACATCTTTGTTAGGTACAAGCTGGTAAAGGCATACATGCACACATTTCTCATTTAACCCTTCCCCAGTTCCCAATTCCTGCCCCACTCCCTCACCCTCCCTCCTTCTCAGATTCAGTTTAGTGATTGACTTTGATATGTTTGTGAAAGTACATCATGAGCCGGGCGTGGTGGCGCACGCTTGTAATCCCAGCATTCAGGAGGCTGAGACCGGAGGATCCGGGTTTGCAGCCAGCCTCAGCTACCTAGTGAGGCACTCCGCAACTTAGTGAGACCCGGTTTCAAAATAAAGAATAAAAAATAGGGCTGGGGGTATAGCTCGGAGGTAGAATGCCCCTGAGTTCAATCCCCAGTACCGCAAAAAAAAAAGAAAGTACATCATGTGCATTAGGGTCCCCCCCCCCTCCGCCATCACCTTCAGTTAAGTCAACTTCTTTGCTCATCTAAGGTTTCTCCTTCTTCGAAGGGGCACATTTCTAAACACTCCGTCCTTCCAGTTTGTCAAGGCAAAAGTATTCAAGATCCACTCAAGGAGAACAAGGACAGTTGGTATGAACGAGTCAGCCTCCACACTCCATTTCAGATTCCATTTAAAGGCTCCGTAGTTAATTCTAATTCTGAGTCTGTAGAAGGCACATTCGGGCCAGCTCAATGAAAAGTCTGAAGCTCGTTGTTTGAAACATACACCTTTGTGTGTGGTATTGGGGGTTGAACCCAGAGCCATTCTACCTCTGAGGTACACACCCAGCCCTTTTTATTTTTGTTTTAAACAGGGTCTCTCTAGGTTGCTGAGAGTATCATTACATTGCTGAGGCTGTTCTTGAACCTGCGATCCTCCTGTCTCAACCTCCCAAGTACTGGGATTATAGGCGTGTGCCGCCACACCTGGCTTAAAACATATTTTTAACTGAAAATACATAATGAGCATTAAATAATCAACAATATTATTCTAAATTGAGGTTTTGCAAGGCCTATTTTAATGGTTTATTTTAAAATCAGAAGAATAGTTGCATATAGCTAAAGGCAAATGTCCTTTAAACAATTTGCTTTGAGAAATAGGTAAACTATATTTTATGATCTTTTTACAACCATTAATTGTTTCGTGACCTTCCTTCCTTCTCTTCCTCCCTCCCTGCCTTTCTTCCTTCCTTGGGATTGAATCCAGAGGCATTCTACCTCCAAGCTACACACCCAGCCCTTTTTATTTTGAAGCAGGGATTTTTTAAGTTGCTGAGGCTGACCTGGAACCTTTGATCCTCCTGTCTCGGCCTCCCAAATACCAGAATTATAGGTGTGTGTCACTGCTCTCCGCTTAGTGAGCTTTTCTTTCATAGAGGGTTTCAAGTAAACTTTCTTCAAATCATCACAAGGCCTTAAAACAGCAAAGACTAAATTTATTCACAGAAGCTATGTGTATACCTGTTATAAACAAAGACTCTTCATATGCAGCCTTATGAAACTGTCAACAGCCCTGTCCTTAGATGATTCACTCAGCTGTGTAGCTTCTACTTCCTCATCTACAAAATGAAAGTTGGGCCAACCAATTTCTAAGTTCCCTCCCAGCTCTAAAATGTCATGACTACATTCATAAACAACCTACCTAGAGCTTTCCTTGAAAGTGATGTGTTTTTTGGGGTTTCTTTTTTTTTTTTTTCTTTCTTTCTTTCTTTCTTTTTTTTTTGGTGCTGGAGATTGAACCCAGGGGCATTCTGCCTCTGAGCTACACACCCCAGCCCTATTTTGTGTGTGTGTATGTGTGTGTGTGTGTGTGTGTGTGTGTATGTGTGTGTGTGTGTGTGTATATATATATATATATATATATATATATATATATATATATATATATATATATAGTGGTATTGGGGATTGAACCCAGGGGCATTCTACCTCTGAGCTACACCTCCAGTCCTATTTTTATTCTTTATTTTTGAAACAGGGTCTCACTAAGTTGTGGAGAGCCTAAGTAGCTGAGGCTGGCTGCGAACCTGTGATCCTTCTGTCTCAGCCTCCCAAGTACTGGGATTACAAGTGTGCTCCACCACACCTGGCAGAAAATGATGTTTTGACTTTAATAAGTAAAGGTAAGAAGTGTATGGAAAATGTTTCCAATTCCTCATTGGCCTCTTGGGAACCTTTCAGAGGTAAAATGATCAGAAACTTGGCTAGGCATGGTGACACATGCCTTTAATCCCAGGAGAGAGGCTGAGATAAGATCACAGGTTCAAGGCCAGCGTCAGCAACTTAGCAAGACCCTCAGCAACTTAGCAAGATCCTATTTCAAAATTTAAAAGAAATTAAAAAAGGGCTGGGGGTATAGCTCAGAAGTGGAACACCCCTGGGTTCAATCCCTAGTACAAAAAAATTATATTATACCTAAAAATGTTAAGCCATAGCTTCTTGCTAAAACTCTTCAGTCTGAGACACCTTGCAGCCATCCCTTTTGCCAGTTTCTCAAGAAAGCGACACCATGGACAGGAAACTTAGAGTTGGGAGGGTGGACAGGGAGGGTACATCAGCTGCCTGGCTGGGTCTCATTTCCTTCCTGTCGCCCTGCCTTCCTGTCTCAGTCCATTTGCTCTTGCTCTAACAGAATACCCACAAACAGGTGACTTCTGAAGAATGGAAGTTTAATTGGCCCCCGGGTCTGGAGGGAGCATGGTGCTGGCATCTGCTCCGCACGTACTGTGCTGTCACACCACAGTAGAAGGCGTGACAAGTAGTTACGTGTGCTTGTCAAAGAGGCAAAATGCGAGGGATGGCCTTGCTTTATAACAGCCCACCTTCTAGGTGATGAATCCAGTGTCTCAAGAGCCAGAGTTCAGGCCCAGAGAGTGGCAGTAACCCCTTCCTGAGAGGGGAAAACACTTACCAACGCACCTCTTAAAGGCCCCACCACTCTCGGTGCTGTTACATGGGGAACCAGATTTCAACATGAGTTTTGGACGGTACCAACCACATCCAAGCCACAGTACTTCCTCATCAAGGGGACTGGGATCTGGAAGGATGTTTCAAACACGCCTGAGGACTGTGGTCATGCAGACACTGCGGGGCACATGTACATATTCAAGGAAAGACTAATGGAAACTAACTTATGAGAGAATCTAGGGGACAATTCTAATGTGGTCAATACCATGGTGTATGTGAAGTGTGCATGGTAGTGAAAGTCGGGGTTGGTCTCAGCAAGCTTTGCAAGAAAATTTTACCCTCTGCAGTGGAGTAGGCTGCATAATGTCCCTCTCCCATCTTAGTCCATTTTGTGCTGCTATAGCAAAATACTTGGGACTTGATAATTTATAAAGAACAGAAATTTATTTATTTATTTTTTTCCGGTACTGGGGATTGAACTCAGGGGCACATTCAGACCATTGCACCCCTGGAAGAGGTTTGCATCCCAATGCCTAGAGCCTGTGAATATGTTACCTTAAAATGGCAGAAGGGACTTCACAGATACGATTAAGGATTTTGAGATGGGGAGATTATCCTGGATTATCTGGATAGGCCCAATATGATCATGCAGATTCTCATTAGAGTGAAGCAGGAGGGTGAGAGTGAGAGAAGGAGATGGAAGCGAAGGTCGGAACGTTGCGGGGCCATTTGGAACACAGGCAGCCTCAGGAAACCAGGAAGGTAAAGCAATAGCGTCTCCCCCAGAGCTTCCAGAAGGCATGCAGCTTTGTCTACTTCTTGATTGTACTTTTTAGAGTTTGATTTTATTTTCAATTATCAAATGATACTTGCATATATTTACGGGGCACAATGTAATGTTTTGCTACACATGTGCATTGTGGAATGATCAAAGCCGGTCAATGAACATATCCATCACCTCAAGTATTTATGGTTTCTGTGTAGTGAGACCATTTAAAACCTCTCTCTTAGGCGGGCATGGTGGTGCACGCTTGTAATCTCAGCATTTGGGAGGCTGAGACCGGAGGATCCGGGTTCACGGCCAGCCTCAGCTACCTAGTGAGGCCCTCTGCAACTTAGTGAGACCCTGTTTCAAAATAAAGAATAAAAAATAGGGCTGGGGGTATAACTCGGAGGTAAAATGTCCCTGAGTTCAATCCCCAGTACCACACACACACACACACACACACACACAACCCTCTCTCTTAGCTATTTTGAAATATAAAATACAGTATTATTATATATATTCACTGGGCTGTGCAGGAGAACACCGGGTCTTTTTTTCTCCTCAGGGAAACTTTGCACCAATGCCCCCCCTTCTGCTGACCAGTCTGCCACTACTCCTTGATTTTAGTTCTTCTGACCTCCAGAACTATAAAAAAATAAATTTATGTCACTTTCAGTCACTAAGTGTGTGATAATTTGTTATAGCAGCAGTAGGAAACTAATACAGAAGGACTCAAATAAAAAAAAGTGTTTTCAAGCTGGGCGTGGTGGTGTACTCTTGTAATCCCAGCATTTGGGAGGCTAAGACCGGAGGATCTGGGTTCGAGGCCAGCCTCAGCTACCTAGTGAGGCCCTCTGCAGCTTAGTGAGACCCTGTTTCAAAAAATAAAGAATAGCCGGGCGTGGTGGCGCACGCTTGTAATCCCAGTACTTGGGAGCCTGAGACAAGAGGATCGCAAGTTCAAAGCCAGCCTCAGCAATTTAGTGAGGTCCTCTGTGACTTAATGAGACCCTGTTTCTAAATAAAATATAAAAAATAGGTCTGGGGGTATAGCCCGGAGGTAGAATGCCCCTGGGTTCCATCCCCAGTACCCCAAAAAAAAAAAAAAAAAAAAAAAAGAATAAAAAATAGGGCTGGGGGTGTAGCTTGGAGGTAGAATGCCCCTGAGTTCAGTCCCCAGTACTGCAAAAAAAAAGTGTTTTCAAATCAATAAGCATGACTTAGCGAGAGCATTGGGGATAATGACTGGTGGGAACATTCAGAGAGCTAGCCACTGTACAGATGTTTCTGCTATCAGCTGGAAACTATGCTAGGAACTGAGCCCTCAGCAGTGGATAAACAGGCATGGGCTCTTCCAATATGGAGCTTAGAGCAGTGAGAGGAGGATTGGCATTAAACCACACATCTCTCTTAACTTCAAGTGTGCATTGTGCTGTGGAGGAGGTCTGCGTGGTGTTATGCACATGATTGAAAGGAGAGGAAGTCCCAACCAGATGGTCAGGGAAGGTTTTCCTGAGAATGTGATGATGAGGAGCAGCTTTAAGGGTGGACAGAGATTAGCTATCTCAGGTGGGTGGGAGAGAAAAAGCATTTCAGACAGAAGGAAGAGCATGAACAAAAGCTGCAGGCAGGCCAAGCCTTGCATTTTAAAGAAGTAAAGCCAGTATTACCGGAGTAGACAAAATAAGTGCTAGAACAGGCAGGGCCTTCTAGGCTATTGAAGGAAAGTGGCTGACCCTGTTTGTATTTTTAAAGATGACTTAGGCTGCAGTGGATGAAAGAATGGGGCATGGGCAAGAGAAGATGTAGGGAGGCCAGTTATAATGACATTGCAATAGCTCGTTGAGAAGTAATGTTAGCCTTGGCCAGGATAGGGGCAGTCGGGATGGAGAGAAGCAGAGGATTCAGGAGAGAGAGAACACAGAATGAGGAGGCCTGAGGACTGATGCAAAGAAAAAAGTGCAACTGGCTCAGTATAACCACTATTTTCTTCCTCCTCCTCCTCCTCCTCTTCCTCCTCCTCCTCTTCTTCATCTTTGTTTTCATCCTCCTCCTCTTCTTCCTCCTCGTCTTCCTCCTCCTCCTCCTCCTCCTCTCCCTCCTCCTCCTCCTCCTTCCTCTTCTCTCTCTCTCTCTGGTATTGGGGATTAAACCCAGGAGTATTTTACCTCTGAGTTATATCCCCCAGCCCTACAATTTTTTTTTTTTGCAGTACTGGGGATTGAACTCAGGGGCATTCTACCTCTGAGCTATACCCCCAGCCCTATTTTTTATTCTTTATTTTGAAATCGAGTCTCACTAAGTTGCAGAATGCCTCACTAGTTAGCTGAGGCTGGCCTCGAACCCAGATCCTCCGGTCTCAGCCTCCCAAATGCTGGGATTACAAGCATGTGCTACCACACCCGGCTCAGCCCTACAATTTTTTAAATTTTATTTTGACGCAGGGTCTCACTAAGTTGCTGAGAGTCTTGCTATGTTGCTGAGGCTGCTCTCCAACCTGCAATCCTCCTGTTTCAGCCTCTCAGGTACTGGGATTACAGGCATGTGCCACCATGCCCCACTAGAACCACCATTTTCTAAGGAAGGAAGCAATGCTGGAAGAAAAGGAACTTGGCAGGAACATAATTGTGTAATTTTGGACATGTATAGCTTGAGGGGATCACTGGGACATTAAATTCAAGTGGAAATAGCCAGAAAGCACTTGGATATATAGGAATAGGAGATTTAAATTCGGGAACCAGAACTGAAATGGAGCTGGGGTTGTAGCTCAGTTGGTAGAGTGCTCACCTAGCATGTGTGAGGCCCTGGGTTTGATCCCCAGCACTGCAAAATAAACAAGTAAGAGAAAAAGAATGTTCTTCTGCTTTTTTATTGACTTCTGAAATTCAGATTATGCCAAGTTCAAATGAAGTTCCTTGACCATGACTAGGGGGTATATGTAGGAGTCTAACTTTCTCCACCCTGTGAAGTAACATAGCACAAGAATGGAAATGGGTCTTCTTCGAGTTGTGCTGCCAAAAAAAGTTACCTAACACCAAAGTGACTTTCTCACTGAAACCAGAGTGACAACAGGAATGCTGAGAAGAAAAAAAATGCAGTGGAAGAATGAAGCCATTCTGAGGGACAGGAATTAAAGAAGAAAAGGGCTATAGAACGAGTTCTACAAGGAGAAACAGAATCCATCCCTGACTCATGTAATACACTTTCTTTGTAACATGGTGATTGGGGAGTAATATCCGTGTCCTGAACTCAGTTTTGAATAATGTTTTGAATACAAACATAGCTTTGATTTGTAAATTTTGGAGTATTATTTTACCATCTTTCACTCTTTTCTTTGTTCTTTGGATTTGGAAAGTATTCTCTCAAGTAAAATCAAATGATTTCCTTTTGTTCCCTGGGAAAGTACCTATTCACCTCTTCCCCCAGGATCTACTGAATAAGTTAGTACTTGAGGAACAATAGCCGCAGGTTCCTACGTTGGCATCGATAAATAATTTACTATTGTAGTCAATGCTCCTCTTGTAGACTTACGATCACCCTTGTAGAGATCAGCTGAAGTCCAGCCCTGTCACTTTCTACATGAGGAACCTGGTGTGCAGAGATGGAGCAAAACTCACAGAACCAGAGAGTGGAAGATTCGGGTCTGGGACTTCAAGGTCAAGTGTCTGCCTACACTATGCTGTCCTGTTAGAATTGGTTGACACCATGGCAGCGGCTCCCATAATTGAAATCAGACTGAGGACTGGAGGGCACTGTCTCCAGTCCTCACAACGAACCTGTAGTGGGGGCTTCATTTCTCCAACATCACATTTTCCAAATGAGAAAAGCAAATGTCAGCAAGGGTAGACAACTCACCTTAGACCACATAGTCAGTAAATGGCAGAAACAGATCTGCCTGATCTCGAAGGGTAACCCAGTAGGGATTACTGGAATCTAGGGCTGACCCTGCACCCCAGTGGGGGCAGATAATGGCTTGCCTGGTGGCAAAAGGAATGGCCACAGGCCCTCCCAACCAAAATTATCAATCCAACTTTATTATTATTATTATTATTATTATTATTATTATTATTATTATTAATTTTGTGGTACTAGGGATTGAACCTAGGAGCATTCTACCCCCAAGCTACACCCCTAGTCCTTTGTATTTATTTTTTATTTTGAAACAGGGTCTTGCTAAGTTGCTGAGGCTGACCTGGAACCTGTGATCCTCCTGTTGCAATCACTCAGTACTGGGATTATGGGCATGGGCCATCACACCTGGCTCCACCCAACTTCTTTGCTACAGTGGCTAAAGGTTGCATCTGGAGTCACTGCTAGAAAATAACAAAGTCTCGTGGGAATGGAACACTGTTTTGAACAGTGATAAGGGCAACTATCAGAAGCAAGGAGAACTCTTCAGGCTCAGTAGGATGATACTGGTCAGGTGGAGGCAGCCTGAGGAGAAGTGGTCTTTGGAGAGAGAAGTGTGAAAATGTAAGCAAATACTGCCTAGCTCAGAACTCTCTCCAGAATGAATCTGGATCTTTGAGCCCTAAATTGGGCTATGGTGTTTATATAATTTGATAGCATGCATTCATAGAACCTGATCAGTATGCTATGACTATACTACTTGGGAAGAGAGTCTATAGTTGCATAGGACTGAATCAATAATAATACTGAGCTCAGGATATACAGGTCCATACTTAGCCCTCTTTTTGTTTTTTATTTACTTTTGTGGTCCTGGGGATTGAGCCCAGGGGCATTCTACCACTGAGCAGTACCCCTAGCTGTATTTTTATTTTGAAACAGGGTCTTATAAAGTTGTTGAGGCTGGCCACAAACCTGTGACCCTCCTATCTCAGCTTCCTAAGTACTGGGATTACAGGCATGTGCCACCATGCCCAGCTTAGTCCTATTTTTTTTGTGTGTGTGTGGTACTAGGGATTGAACCTAGGGGCATTCTATCTCCAAGTTATATCCCCAGCCCTTTTTATCCTTTGTTTTGAAACAGGATCTCGCTAGGTTGCTGAGAGTCTCACTCCTACTGAGTCTATTCTTGAACCTGCAATCCTTGTGTCTCAGCCTCCCAAGTATAGCTCTCTCTTTAAATAAATGAATACAAAAATAGATATGAATACCCATGAGTCCAACGTCCAAAACAAGAATTAGAGCATTTGACAAAGTGGTGTGACAATACCAATTTTTGAATAAGAGGATATGGATTAACAAACTCTTATTTACTCATCAAAGCCAAAGTTAGTTTAACCACTTTGTAGGTTAAATATTCTCATAACCTTTGATCCTACCATTCCACTTATAGGTCCATAAACCTGTACAGATACAATGTTCACTGTTTATAAGAAAAGATAGATATATGGATAGATTAAGGAAGGAATAGAGGAAGGGAGGGAAGGAGGAAAAGTAGAGAAAGAAAGCAAAGAAAGAGAATCAGAAACACCCTACATGCACATGTAACATAAAATGAATCTTTGTAATATAATACTGAGTGTACAAGCTAGTTCCAGAAGTCTTCTGACACCATGGAACTCTTTTTGTTAAGTTCCAAATAACTGAAATAAAATCATATAAGCATACATATGTGTGATAAAACTATATTTCATAAAATCCAGAGGAGGATAAAATTCAGGGCAATATACACAGTAGGCCAGAGGTGCTAGGGAATTGCCTCTCCTGCCCAGTAGCAACCCTCAGTTACTAACCTGGTGTGCAAATATCCCAGTTCCCTTGCCTCTTGGGTTGGTTAACTCTGAGGTGTGTGTTTATGCTGTTTCAAAGAGTTTCCCCACAGCATGAAGCTCCAGCGACCTGTGGTAACTTGTATGATTACAAGTCCTTAATTACCCTGCTCCTTTACTCTTCTGGAGGTGTGTTTTGGCAACATATCTCAAATAAGCAAATTGGACATAATCTGTGCATTGGTCAGCTTTCTGTTACTGTAATAAAATACCTGAAATAACTTAAAAAGAGGGAAAAGGTCTGGAGATGTAGCTCAGTGGCAGAGTGCTTGCCGAGCATGTGCAAGGCCCTGGGTTCAATCCCCAGCAACACGCACACACACACACACACACACACACACACACACACGTGCACACACATAAATGATAAAAAAGAAAAGGTTTATGGAGGGTATGAGGATCGAACCCAGGGCCTCATGCATGCTAAGCACACATTCTACTCCGGAGCTCACAATTTTGGAGGTTTCATCCCATGGTCAGCTGGCCTGCTACATTTGGGCCTGCGATGTGACAATACATCATGGAAGGATGCATGGTGGGGGAAGACCTCAGCCCATGGTTGGAACTGAAGGAAAGGAAGTAAAAGACCAGGGTCCTAATATCCCCTTCGAGGGCACACCCTCAGTGACCTAACTTCCTCCCATTAGGCCCCACCTCCTAAAGGTTCTACCACCTCCCAACAGTACCCCAGTCTGGAAACCAAGCCTTTATCATGTGGGCCTCCGGGAGATACTTATGGAAACCATAGCAGTCTGCTTTAGGGAAAGACACAAGTGAATCTCATATCTAAGATCTTTATGATAATATTTTCAACTTGACACATGGAACTCTAGAAATATTAATGGAAGAGCCAGTTTTAGCTGGGCATGTTGGTGCACATCTGTAATTCCAGTACTTGGGAGGCTCATCGCAGGTTTGAGATGAGACCAGCCTCAGCAACTTAGTGAGACCCTCAGCAACTTATTGATCCTGTTTCAAAATAAAATAAAAGCCCAGTGTGGTGGCACATGCCTGTAATCCCAGCACTTGGGAGGCTGAGATAGGAGAATCGCAGATTTGAATACAGCCTCAGCAACTTAGCCAGGCTTTCAGCAACTTAGCAAGACCCTGTTTTCAAATAAAAATTAAAATAGGGCTGAGGGGGTAGCTCAGAGGTAGAATGCCCTTGAGTCCAATCCCCGGCACCACAATAAACAAACAAACAAAATAAAATAGGGCTGGGGATATAGCTTAAGGTAAATACCCCTAAGTTCAATCCCCAGTAAAAACCCAAAAAACCACACACACACACACAAACAAAAACCAAAGAGCCAGTTTCAAGCATTTAAAATATCTTACCTAAGCCAAGTGGTGGTGCACACCTGCAATCTCAATACTTGGGAGGCTGAGACAGGAGGATCACAGGTTGGAAGCCAGCCTCAGCAACTTAGTGAGGCTCTCAGCAACTTAGCGAGACCCTGTTTCAAAATAAAATAGGATTGGGGGTGTAGCTTGGAGGTAGAATGCCCCTGGGTTCAATCTCCAGTGCCACGCACACATTAAAACAAACAGACAAACAAACAAAACTTACCTAGATGCTTTCACGAATAATTCCGTATCATATATCATGCAGATATTAGCTAGAGGTTCCTCCTGCCCTGGGAGACCGAGATGAAAGTGTCCCAGCTTGCTCCCATTCACTCCTTCACCCTTCCCCAACCACCCCGTAAATCCCAAAGCCTACCCCATTATGTCCTCTTAGACCCCTCTGCTGCCCGGCTCCTTGTTTCACATGGTTGCTGCTCAGTCTTCTTAAAGAACCACAATTTTCCTCTGGTCTCTCCTTTTCTCCCTCCCTTCCACAATCACTCTGGTGGGCCCCCAACTTTTTCTCTCTACAGTTCCAACCCCAATCTTGAATATCTAAACTTATCTAGATGTTCTTTGAGGAAAAAGGAAATGAGAGGAGCTTCTTGCCACATCCAAAACTAAAAAAAAAAATAAAAATAAAAAAAATAGAGGGATCTTTCTTTCTTGAATGGGGGGGGGGGAGTCCAGATACCCAGTAGCACACAGAAACAACTCTAAGTTGTGATTAGATAAAAAGGAAAGCAGCGCTGTGTCACTCATCACGAGTCATATGCTTATTAACTTAGCATCAAGGACTAGGGAGGTGTACTTTTTATTTTTCAATGAGGCTCTATTGTGCAAAGCAATTTTAATTTTAGAGAAAATGTCTTCTCTCATTTTGAGGGGGTGGTTTGGCATCACTTCCTCTGTTTATGCAGGTCTTCAAATCATGGCAGAGAGAAAAGTCTTGGCAACTGAATAACATCCCGAACAATAATCCAGTGTTGAATTTACTGGCAGGATTAATATGAGGATTAAAGGAGGTAATTGTACCTGACATAGTCCTGGCACAAAAAACTACAGATGTTAGCTACCTTCCTACATAAAGTAAGTATATGGAAGCTGGGCGTGGTGGCGGACGCTTGTAATCCCAGCATTTGGGAGGCTGAGACCGGAGGATCTGGGTTCTCGACCAGCCTCAGCTACCTAGTGAGGCACTCCGCAACTTAGTGAGATCCTGTTTCAAAATAGAGAATGAAAAATAAGGCTGGGGGTGTAGCTTGGAGGTAGAATGCCCCTGAGTTCAATCCCCAGTACCGAAAAAAAAAAAAAATATATATAGGATACTGCAATATATCTGGTCCAGCATTGTCCAGTAGTAGAGATCTAATGTGAGCCCCGAGGGCTAGCCACATATTCAATTTTGCATTTTCTAGAAGCCATACTTTTGGATAAAGAAAATGTGACATATATATATGTATATATATGTATATATATATGTATATATATATGTATATATATATACATATGAGCTGTATGCATGTATGTTATCACATTGAATCTCACTGTGATATATAATTGCAATGCACTAATAAAATAAAAGGGTAAACAAATGAAATCAATTTAATATATTTTATTAAATCAATATAACCAAAAGCTTACCATTTTAACATGTAGTCAATATAAAATTACTCACATAGTTTTCATTCTGCTTTATGTGAAGTCTTTAAAATCGGTGTGAATTTTGCACATATCACACATCTCAATTAGGACCAGCCACATTTCAAGGACTCAGTAGTTCTGTGTGGCTAGTAGTACTATACTGGGCAGTGCAGGTCTAGAACTTCTAATGAGATTGAATTTCCTTAGATTTTGAACTCCAGCCTTCTCTTTTCTATTTTGTAGCACATTTCAAACTGTGGGAGATGCTTAGTCACGCTAATTTATAGTCACTAATTTATAGTTGTTTCATGCATCAGATGATACAAAGGACGGATTATTCTACAGCAGGAACCCACAAAGTCCTTGTGAAAAATAGCTGTGTTTCTTTTCCTTACAGCTTTCAAACTTTCAGAAAATTAGGGGAAGGTGAAAAATTAGGGTAAGGAGGACTGGGAAAGGTGAAAAGAATTGGAGCTGACAATAAGACTCCAGTGGAGCCGGGTGTGGTGGCACATGCCTATAATCCCAGTACACAAGAGGCTGAGACTGGAGGATTGCGGGTTTAAGACCAGCCTCAGCAATTTAGCAAGACTCTCAGCAATTTAGTGAGACCTTGTTTCAAAATAAAATAGGGCTGGGGATGTAGCTCGGAAGTAGAACGCCCCTGGGTTCAACCCTTAGTACCACCACCACTACCACCAAAAATAAATAAATAAATAAACAAAGTCTTCAGTGTCCTGGGGAAAAAGTCATCTTGATAATCACACAACCTTCTCTGATGGAACTCATAGCAATGTGGAAACTGATCTATGCCAATGTCAGTGTCAGCGGTCACGGGTAGAGGCAGAGGCTGCACCTTGGTAAAACAGCTTGGATGGATTAAGACTTTTCTAGACTTGCTGATGTGAGAAGCCTCAAGTTTTCCAAATAACAGGTGGCATCTTGGATGTTAACGTTCACTGCAAATGGTGGTTTGTGTTCAGTTAATTATAAGGTCTAAGTAAATATTAATAGAAATGGATAAGATCAAGTTTGGGATGAAATAAAAAAGCAGTGGATTCTGACAAGGCTTTGTGTAATTAACTTTCATTTTGGGGGACTCAAGGAGAAATGAATAAGGCCACTCATGATACTCATCCTTGGTTCATATTTTTAGAATGCATTCTCACCCAGGGACTCTAGGATTTCCTAAATGTCATTGCTGACCATGACATCCCTCAAAGGATTCCTTAGTGGTTGTTGTATTGTTGGCATTTTGCTTTATTTCCTTCCATACCTTTTTCTATGACAAAATTTATATGAACTCTTTCTAGATGAGTTCAAGCTTAATACATAATTTGATATTTTGTCCCCCCTCCTACTTATAATGGTTGAATTTCTCATATGGGCTTTATACAATGAATCTTTTTTTTTTTTTTTTTTTGCAGTACTGGGGATTGAACCCAGGGGCTTTCTACCTCTGAGCTATACCCCTAGCCCTATTTTTTATTCTTTATTTTGAAACAGAGTCTCACTAAGTTGCGGAGAGTTTCACTAAGTAGCTGAGGCTGGTGGCAAACTTGGATCCACTGGTTTCAGCCTCCCAAGTACTGGGATTACAAGTGTGTGCCACCATGCCCGGCTCATACAATGAATATTTAATAATAGCATAATGGTCCATGGAGTATATATGCCATAATTTTTAAAAACCATTCTCCATTATCATTTTCCTCCTTCTGGATTTGAATTCACATGTGCAGGGCTGGCAAGGACATCCAACAACTAACAAAACTGCAAGTCACAGGACCCCACAGCCAAAGATTCTGCCAACTTTTAGGTTGGGGAAGATAAGCTGCTCCTTTCTTTTGTATCTCCAAGAGCAGCAAAAACAAAGCACACATTTTATTTCTCAATACAGTGTCTTGTTACACCATCCTTGTACTTAAAGTCTTTTCTGACCTCTTCTGGGGGAAGACAAAGACCATGCTGGCTAAAGAGCCTTCCAAATTACAAGTGAAAAGACCAGAATAAATGGACTTTAAGAGGGTCTGGACCACCCAAAATAGTTTATTGAAAGAAATCTAGAATCTAGACTCTTGGAAGAAAAGTTCTACTGCTTCAAATCCTACACACATTTGATTAAAGATGTAAACTTAGTGAAACTTTATATTAAGTACGCTTTGATCCTCTAGTTCACTCATCCTCACAATCTTCACTTCCTGCTCTTAAAATCAAAAGGCAAGCTGGTGAGTCTTGGAAGCCATCAAGATGTCCTTCAGTAGTTGAACAGACAAATAAACTGGGGTATATCCACAGCATGGACTATCATTTGGACCTAAAAAGAAATGAGCTATTGAGCCATGAAAAAAACATAGAGGAAACTTTAATGCATATTGCTAAGTAAAAGGACCCAATCTGAAAATGTTACCTATGTATGAGTCAACTCTATGACATTCTACAAAAGGCCAAACTATGGAAACAGTAAAAAGGTCAGTAGTTGTCAGGGATTAGTGAGAGGGAGGAATGAACAGTAAGAGCCTAGAGGATTTTTAGGGAAGTGAAAGTATTCTGTATGACACTGCAATGGTGGGTACATGTCATTGTGCATTGTACATTGCACAATAGAATACATATTGGTATACTGTACCCATAGAATGTATCACACCAAGAGTGAACCCTAATGTAAACGATGGAATTTGGGTGATAATGGTTCATTCATTGTAATAAATGTACCGCTGTGGTGGGGAGGCTATATGTGTATGTGTGCGGGGGGGGGGGGAGTTCATGGGAACTTTCTGAATTTCCCACAATTTTGCTGTGAAGCTAGAAGTGCCTTAAAAAATAAGGAGGGTGAGGACCGATGGGGAGGGCACCAAGAGCTATGTGAGTGTATTTTTCTGACACTCTGTACCCCAATATGATGTAAAGTTACAATGCACCCCCCCCAAATAAGGTCTATTTTTAAAGGCAGCTGGGATTATGAAAGGACATAGAATTGAGAGTCTAGAGACTAAATTCGAATCTAGGTTGTCATTTACAAGCTGGGCACACTTGAATTATTATTATTTTTTTGTTGTTTTGCGGTACAGTGTATCGAACCCGGGGCACTCTATCTCCGAGCTATACCCTCAGCCCTATTTTTTATTCTTTATTTTGAAACAGGGTCTCATTAAGTTTGCAGAGGGCCTCACTAAGTAGATGAGGCTGGCTGCGAACCCGGATCCTCTGGTCTCAGCCTCCCAAGTACTGAGAATACAAGCGTGCGCCACCACGCCTGGCACACTTGAATTATTCGAACCCCTCTGTGTCTCAGTTCTTTCACCTGTAAAATGAGGATAATATTCATCTATCACATTTACTATGAAGAGACAGTATAGGTACATTCACAGAGCACACAGTAGGTGCTTAAAATGTCAGATGAGAGTCAAGAGAGAAAAAGGAAGAAAAGAAGGTGAGCAGTCTCTCATGACCCAGTCTAATGACGATGGAGGTCTTTTGCAACAAGATCCGCTAACTAGTGATTGATGATGAGGTAATCTGAGGTTCTTTTTTTTCTCATCCACTCCACTGTACTTTGAACTCTGGGTTTTGTCTGTATCATATTATGATTTAACACAATGTCCATTAGTATCGATTCAATGTCCACATATTAATACAGTGTTCAGTTATTATTGTTTGAATTACTCAGGAAGTTACCATTGCCTTTGTTACCCCACTTAGAGCTGCCGAGAAGGAATGTGATTTGGGGTAGATTTTGTACTTTTTGTTGCTCAAGTCTAGTGTTAAAATTAAGTTATAGCAGCTGGGCGTGGTGACGCACGCTTGTAATCCCAGCATTTGGGAGGCTGAGACCGGAGGATCTGGGTTCGAGGCCAGCCTCAGCTACCTAGTGAGGCACTCTGCAACTTAGTGAGACCCGGTTTCAAAATAAAGAATAAAAAATAGGGCTGGGGGGTATAGCTCAAAGGTAGAACGCCCCTGAGTTCAATCCCTAGTACCGTAAAAAAAAAAAAAAAAAAAAAAAAGTTATAGCAAGTGTTTGGAGGGCTACAGTGGGAGGTATAGAGAATCAGCAAGCCATGTAGCAGGGGAAACAAATAGCCCTTCTGGTCAGGGAAGACCCCTCTTTGGTGTTTAGGTGATTATGTGGAGATGTGAGGCATTCACGAGAAGGGGTAGGTATTTGGGTTAGAGTGTACAGTATAGGACGTTGGTTCTCCCGCCTGAGCAAGCATCAAAATCACCCAAAGACCTCCTATATTAGTTAACTATTGCTGTGTAATGAATAATCCCAGAATTTAACAGCTGGAAGCAATGAACGTTTATCACAATAAACTGAGAATTTCTGGGAGTCAAGAGTCCCGGAGCTGCTTAGCTAAGTGGTCCTGACTTATGGTCTCTCCTGAGGTGTCAATCAAGGTGTTGGGCGGGGCTATGTCATCTCAAAGCTCCATAGGGGAAGAATCTGCTTTTAGGTTTGCTCTGGTGGGTTTTTCCACAGGGTTGTCTCACCATTAAAGATAGCTTCAGAGAGCTTCTGACGAGAGGACAAGAAAGAAGAGGGCAGGAGAGTTAGTATGGCACACTTATTGCAATTCATGAATTATATATATATATATATATATATATATATATATATATATATATGTATTATGGTTCTGGGAATTGAACCCAGTGCTTTGCACATAATGAGCAAGCACTCTACTGCTGAGCTATATCCCCAGCCCTGTTTGTTTTGTGACAGATTTCACTCAATTGTCCATTCTGGCTTCAACCTTGCAATCCTCCTGCCTCAGTCTCCTGAGTAGCTGGGATTGAAGATATGAGGCACCATGACAACGTACGTGTGTGCATGTGTGCATACATGTGTGTGTGTGTGTGGTACCCAGGAACATTCCACCTCTGAGTTATACCCCCCAGCCCTACTTTATTTTTTGTTTTGAAATAGGGTTTCGCTAGGTTGCTGAGGCTGGTCTCAAACCTGCGATCCTTTCGTCTCAGCCTCCCAAATACTGGGAGGCTGTGCCACCACATCCAACTGATAAACAGTATTGACACATGATAATTAAACAAGATTAGTCCAAAGTCTAAACTTTACCCAGAGTGCCTTAGTTTTAACCCAATATTTTCCTTTCTGTTCCAGAATCCCATTCAGGATAACACATTATGTTTAGTTATCATATTTCCTTAGGGTCCTCTTGGCTGTTAGTTTTTTGGACTTTCCTTGTCTTCCATGACCTTGATAGTTTTGAGGAGTCTTGGTCAAGCATCTTGTGGGACCCAGGTTGTTTGATAAACTAATCTCTGAAATGTGACTTCATTACTTCTGGTGATTTTCTGTCTGTTAGAAGCGAGTACTAAGTCTAGCCCACACTCAAGGGGAGGCAAATTAAGCTCCATTATTTGAGAGGAGGAGTATCAATCTTGTTAAAACACAGATTTCTGGGCACCACTCCCACAGTGCCTGATTGAGTAGGGCTGCAGCGGGATCCAAGATTTTGCATTTCTTCCCAGGTGCTGCTGGTCCAGAAATTTCATTTCAGCAGCAACTGGGAATGGGTTCTGCACAAGAATTTAGTGTGCACAAGGAATTGGAAAAAGTTCAAGATGTGTATCTCTCAAGAGATCCTCTCTTATAACTACCACCATGACTTTAGCTTCTGGACTTTGCCAGATCGTGAAACTATTAGGTAAAACACACATATTGCTGTACAAAAGAAGTACAATACCTTATGTTTATACCAGATGTGATTTATTTCATTTGAATGCCAGGGATAGAAATCAGATGTCTCCATCTGACATTAAAATAACTGGGACATAGAAAGGCTAGGTGACTCGGCAGAGTCATGCAATTGCATTAGGAAAAGCGATTTAATATACCGAGCTTTGAATTCAAGTTCACTCTTGTGTTGACGAAGAATACCTAACAGTGCAAGCACAGTCCAAAAGTGGCGGTGGTAATGGTGAAACAAAACCTAATCGGGGTCCTATATCATGGTGAGGGGGTATGAAAGACAGTGTCAGTGACCTCACATTTGATCGTTTCCAAGGGGAGTTAGTAGAGGTAGTAAGGGGCCTGAAATAGAGAATTAGTGACTTTACAATTAATCATGTGCAAGTGCATTGGAGTTAAGTGTCGGGAAGGAATCCCTTACAATGGATCACGTCCAATGGTGGCAGTGTGCCTGTGGGGTGAAACAGAACGAGTGATCTAGCAATCTTGTCCAAAGGTGTTGGCCCAGGTGGGAACGAGGGGTGGAGAGTCACGAAAGAGAGACAGTGACCTAACAACCCAGTCCAAAGGTGTTCGCGGGAGTGGGAGCGGGGCGCCGGAGGCCCCGAAACAGAGACAGTGACATTACAATTCATCCTGTCCAATGGAGAAGGTGAGCATGGAACTGAAAGCAGTGAGCTTAACATTTAATTCTGTCCAAAGGTGGTGCTAGTGGCGGAGAGCATGAAACAGCCAATAGAATGAAGTGACGACCAGAACATGAACATTCAAAGTGTCAAGATGCCAGGACCGCTGCTGCAAAGTGCGACAGTCAGCTGATCCAGGGAAGGCCTCCCGGAAGAGATGCTTCAGGCTGAGAAATGCATAGACTCGGTCCTGGGCTACCGGCGTCCTCCTGGCCCCCTAGCTCCTCTTCTACCTTTCCGCTCTGGGAGAACCTGGCCGGGGGCGGGGACAGGAGAGGCGACGCTGGCCAAACCAGGTTGAATCCCGCTGGCGAGGGAGTGAGGGAGGCTCGGGTGCTGCAGCGGGGCTGAAGAAAGCCTGGGAGGCGGCGGCGGCCAATCAGCGGAGCGCGCGTGCGGCCGCGTGCCCCCGCGCCCCCCCCCACCCCTCGCGCGCCGCGTACGTGCGGCGACTGACCCCGCCCTCCTGGGCGGGGCCTAGGGGAGCCGCGGGCGGCCGGCAGCAGCCGGTGAGCTGCTGCTGCTGCTGCGGCTGAGGCGGTTTGCGATTGCGGCGCCCAGGCCGTGAGCGAGGCCGAGGTGCACCCCGGCGAACGTGCCCAGTCCACCCGGCTCAGCTGTGCCTGCCCTCGCGGCCGTCCCGACGTCCCCGCGGGTCTGCCCGCTGCTCCGGCGAGGATGCGGCTGTTCCAGTGGCTGCTGAAGCAGCCTGTGCCCAAGCAGATCGAGCGCTACTCGCGCTTCTCGCCATCGCCGCTCTCCATCAAACAGTTCCTGGACTTTGGTGAGTGTGGGGCCACCGGCCCCCAGGGCCCCGGGATGCGGGGGCGCCGCCAACCCGGCCCACCTCCCAGGTCTCCAGAGCTCGGGGGCAAAGTCCGTGGGAACCGCAGGCGGGGGTAGGGGATGTCCTGGAGCTCTGCTCGGGGCTCCGATTTCGGGGTGCGGAGGGGCAGGGCCTGGTGCACATACACCCAGCTGAAGGCTACCCCGGAGACCCAGAAACTGCATCCGAGGACCCTCATCCCAGGCGGGACTCCCCAAACCTGCTACCATTAGCTTCAAACCTACTTGACACAAACCTCGCCACCCTTAAAACTTCAGAACGAAATATGGATGACTTTGAAATGCTTTTATTTTTAGATGGGGGAGGGGTTGGGTAAGAGCAGTTTAGAAACACCTTGAGGTTGAGTAAATTATGCAATGGCATTTTGTTCCTTTTCTGCTCTAAGGTGTTGCTGCATAGCCGGAGTGGCAGGACTCGAACTGCAGTCTTCATCACGTTATATTAAAGCAGTCAGAGGCCTGAACTGCAAATATCTTGATGCTGGACAAGAGGGGCTGGGTGGGCTCCTAGCGTCAAAGCAGGATCCATGACAACTGTAGCCTCGTTGCCAGCACCTTTCATTGCTCCTCTCTTTTGGGGTCCCATCCACCTCCCTCCTTTGGGTGGGCTAGAAGGCAGCTCCAACAGATTGAGGTGGGAGCGAACAAAACCTGGGTCTCCAACCTGCCTTAGGCCTAACTGAGGTGCAAATAGGTTCTACCACCTTCTGTTAACTGGATCATGTTTCCCCAGAGGGTGCCGTTCCAACTGTGACTGAATGCAGTTGTTAAACACCTGAAAGTCAAACAAAAAGCAGGCACCCAGGTATCAGAATGGAGCTCGGCATTCCTGAAGAAAAGTAAAACCGATCAGCAAAGATGTTCTAAGCTCCCAAGGGAAAATAATGGGGTGTCTGTTCGTTTAATGAATTTTATGTAAATGTCGAGGAATGGTGTCAGTTGGGTATAAAAACTCAAGTACCCAGTAGATAGAACATTCCAGGAAGACCTGATATGCAAAATGTGATGTCCATACTTTTTTTTTTGTAGTATTGGGGATTGATTGTGGCATTAGGGTCATTCTACCTCTTAGCTACACTCCCAACCCTATTTTTAGTCTTTATTTTTGAAACAGGGTCTCACTAAGTAGCTGAGACTGGCCACAAACCTGTGATCCTCCTGTCTCAGCCTCCCAAGTACTGGGATTACAAGCATGCGTCACCATGCTGGGCTCATACTTTTTTTTAAAAGTTGGGCAGGGCATGGAGGGACACATCTGTAATCCCAGTACTTGGGAAGCTGAGACAGGAGGATTGCAGGTTGAGGCCAGCTTCAGCAACTTAATGAGGCCCTGTTTCCAAATAAAAAATAAAATAGGGCTGGGGGTGTAGCTCAGAGTTAGAATGTCCCTGGGTTCAATCCCCAGTAATTCCCCCCCCCCCCACACAAAGTTGGGATAGGAAGAGAGGAATAGGTTAAAGTTGAGAGCAAATAAAATTTTTAGAAACCAATTTGCTAGAGATTGATGATGAAAGTCAAATTTTAGTGAGGGGTTATCTTTGAATCTTAATGTTTCACTCT
This sequence comes from Graphiurus murinus, assembly GCA_004027655.1. Taxonomy (NCBI): domain Eukaryota; kingdom Metazoa; phylum Chordata; class Mammalia; order Rodentia; family Gliridae; genus Graphiurus; species Graphiurus murinus. The sequence continues at coordinate 29,730 of PVLC010009267.1, read as the reverse complement.
CAAAAGCTAACCAATAGTTGGACTTTACCATCTCTGGTTACTTATAAAATTTTAGAGGTTTGAGGCCGGGGATTTCTAAGTTTAGAATGAAAATGTTACTGTTGCTTTAAAGGCATATTTTCCATGTCTAATTTATGGTTTAGAGAAGATTATTCTGAAGGTATCAACCTTTTGTTAGGGTAAACTGGGACAGATGAATTCACATTAAAAGGAACAAAGCAGGCTTGGTGGTGCACGCTTGTAATCCCAGCATTTGGGAGGCTACGACCGGAGGATCCAGGTTCACGGCCAGCCTCGGCTACTTAGTGACTTAGTGAGGCACTCCGCAACTTAGTAGACCCTGTTTCAAAATAAAGAATAAAAAATAGGGCTGGGGGTATAGCTCAGAGGTAGAAGGCCCCTGAGTTCAATCCCCCGTACTGCAAAAAAAAAAAAAAAAAAAAAAAAAGGAATACAGAACCAAATCCCAGTTCCTCCTACCCTCAAAGTTTGTGATAGCTTTAATAGTGTGGCTGAATTTTCAGTTAATTTATTTCCGTGACAGCTAGTGTCTAACCATGTTAATAGGTGTCTTGGCAAGGATATTATTCGAGTAGAAAACCACAGCAGGGGATAGTGTTATAGTGGAAAATTTATGGGGCCAGTATCTGGAAACGAATATTCTAATTCTGTCTCTGCCACTAGCTCAGAGTGTGGCCTTGGCTAAGTGACTGAACCTCACTGGGGCTCATTTTCCTCATTAATAAAACGTGTGGGTTATATCCAATAATCCTAAAGCACAGCTCCAAAACCATATAATTGTAATTTCAAAGGAAAAGGGATGAGCTTTTTAGAAGAACATTACTAGATCTTTTGATAGATGTTTCCTGTAAAAGTCTAGTCTTCTGGCCTATTTTGGGAGGGATAGAGGGATCTGCTCATCTAGGATCATGAGAGGAGCATAATAATTTAGTCTTTTCCTTGTAAGAATGCACATGGAAGAGCTATGTATGCAATTGTTGTTGAATTTGCTAGAAATCACCAAACTTGTTTATAATAGCCAGAGAGAAATCAGGTGGCAATGAGCCTATCTTTAATGACATGAAAACTAAGAGAGTTGACACATGAAGGTCATCTCTACTACTTTTCTCTTAGTTTTGTCTCTTGATAGAAATAACATTTTAGCAAGTGATGGGGAGTTTGAGCCTTTAGTACAGATATGGGGATAATTGTATAGGGAAGGAGGGAGAGGATAAAGAGACATTATGCCCCTGTGTGATTGGAGAAAACTGCAAGGGAGGGCCAATCTTGGTATATGACTGGCTCCAGAAGGAGCAGCTGATTGGCACCAGTTCAGTATATATTTTAAACGACCTATGGTGTAAACAAAATAGTTGGATGGACCGCATTGGCCCACAGGCTTCCAGTTTGCAAACTTTATGCCTTTCTCCTTGGGTACTTTACAAATAAATGATACATATGCTTTAGCTAGAGTAACTTAAACAGGGACCAGAGAAAGGATGTACACAGAATTTTTGTTTACAGTATTCATTATAATTGTGTCAACAAATACATTGAATTTTTGGTGGCCAAACTGCAAATAAATTGTAGTTTCTAGCTTTCTTATGCTCATATGTCCCACATTAGTAAATAGTAAATTCCTATGTTTAAGAGTAAAAACTGAAACTGGCTGTTACTTCAGAAGCAATGATTTTATCTTTTATATCACTAACTTTTAAGATTTATTTTATATGCTATGAGTCTTTTTTAAGGCATAAACATTAGAAGTAAAGCCAAAGGCCCCCTTTAATCAATACCCCTAATCCCAATCTTCTGCCAGAGATGCACTATCAGTAATTTGATATGTATCCTTCTAGTCTGTTTTAAATACAATTACATGCATATTTCAATGGTACTCATGTAAATTGGAATGATTTTATTTTAAAGTGGGAGTTTGCGATTTCAGCTCTGTACATTCTAGGCCAGCTAGTTGTTGCAGGGGAACGTCCTGTGCATTGTGAGAGAGAGATTGACGCATCCCTCACCTCTATCCACTAGATGCCAGCAGCATATCCCACACTCCAAGTTCTGACACCCAAACATGTCTCCAGTCGTTACCAGATGTCCCCTGGGGGGGGGGGCAAAAGGTCACCTGGGTTCTCTGGTGAGATACATTATTTTTAAGCATTGAGATCAGTGATTTTCAGGCTGGGGCCTCATGCCCTGAATTTTTGATGTCAGTGGTCTGGGAGTGGGCTGTAGGGCATTGGTATTTTAGAAGATCCCCTGGACATTCTAAAGCATCATCAGGGTTAAAGACCTCTAATTAGGTGCTCTTCTGTCTAATCTACAGCCCCCCTCCTTTCATCTATGTAGAGTATTTCCCTAAGCCCTTTAAAATAATAACAGTTTCTTGAACTCAGTCTTTTCTGGAAATAAGGCCTGCCACTCAGCAAGTGTAACAGGAATAATAAGTGTTCTAAATGGATCATTAGTTTATAAAGGCACTATGTAGTACAAAGGGTAGGACTTTAAAAAAATGGCCTGAGAGTTCAGTCATATGGTTCCTAATTAAAAAGATGCAGGAGCATATAGACAGAAAAGCCTACTTCTGTTCACTAACCTCCCCTTTTTTGCATAAATGGAAACGTATATACTTTTTGTTGTTGTTGTTGGTGTGTGTGTGTGTGTGTGTGTGTGTGTGTGTGTGTTACTAGGAATTGAATCCAGGGGTGTTCTACCTTTGAGGTACATCTTCAGCCATATTTTATTTTTTTTTATCTTGAAACAGGATCTTGTTAAGTTACTATGACCTGACCTTGAACCTGCAATCCTCTCAGCCTCCCAAGTACTGCGATTACAGGTGTGCTACAGCACACACCTTGTACTTTGTTTCGTAAACTTAATACACTAGAGAGCTTTCCATATATGTACCTACAGAACTTCCTCTAGCTTTTTTATGGCTCCTGAGAACTTGATTACATGGGTATAGTATAGCCAACCCCCTATTAAAGACTAGTAGGTTGTTTCCAGTCTTTGCTATGACAACCAGTGCTGCGGTGATTTATCCTGTGCATTGTAATTTCGTGCATGTCTGAGTGTATATAGCACAAATTCCTAAACATGGGATTGCTACATTAGCGGTGATGTGCATTTGTAATTTTGATGAACATTGTCAAATTGCCTTCCATAAAGGTTGTCTGTTTACTCTCTCACTAGAAGTTTCTGTGAGTGCCTGTTTTCCTATCTTTTACCATAGTGTTGTCAAACTTTTGATAAGTGAAAAATGGTATCTGGATAGGAATGTTTACTCAAGGAGAAACATTTCTGAAATAAGCATAAGTTTGATAATAAAACCTAACAGCTACTGGGGATTAAAGCCAGGAGGGTTCTACCTCTGAGGTACAACCCCATCTTTATTTTATTTTTTATTTTGAAACAGAGTCTCACTAAGTTGCTGAGGGTCTTACTAAGTTGCTAAGGCTGGCCTTGGACCTGTGATCCTCCTATCTCAGCCTCCTGAGTCCTGAGATTACAGATGTGAGCCACTGCTAACCATTTCTTTATTTTTAGCTTTAATATGGGAAATTTTAAATATATAGAAGTAGAGAGAATAAGCCAGGTGCAGTGATGTATGCATATAATCCCAGGACTAGGGAGGGTGAGACAGGAGTATCATAGGATTGAGGCCAGTGCCAGATAACTTAGCAAGATCTTGTTTCAAAATTAAAAAAAAAAAGAACTGAGCGTGGTGGCACACTCCTGTAATCTTAGTACTTGGGAGGTTGAGAAAGAGGATTGCAAGTTTGAGACCAGTCTCAGCAATTTAGGGAGACCCTGTTTAAAAATAAAACATGAAATTGGGCTGAGGGTTAGCTCAGAGACAGAATGCCCCAGGGTTTAATCCCTAGTACCAAAAATAAATAAATAAAATTTAAAAAATAAAAAGGGCTGGAGGTGTATCTCAGAGGTAGAATGCCCTGGGTTCAATCTGTCTGTCTGCGTCTCTCTCTCTCTCTCCCCCCCCCTCGCATACACACACACACACACACACCACACACAAATAGTAAATAGAATAGTTTCATGAACTCCTGGGTTTATTATATTGATATCCACATGCTATACTATTTGCCTGTAGATGTTGTATGTACCAGCTGTTAGGTTTTATTATCAAACTCATGCTTATTTCAGAAAGATAACTTTTTTTGTTTTCTATACTAACTACAGTTTATTCTTTGAATTACATATTCTTTAAAGATTTGGTAGAATGTCCATATGAAACCTTTTAAGCCTAGTTGTTTGGGGGGAATATTGCTCTTTGACAATTTTATCCTCTGGTATTGATCTGTATATGTTTTCTGTCTCTCCCTGAGTCTGTTTTGATATATTATTCTAGAAAATTATCCTAGTCATGAAAGATTTTAAGTCACTTTGGATAGCTGAGATAGCAGCTTCTTACAGTCTCAATTTTCCCCGTGGCTCTTTCCCCTTTATTTCTTTTTTTTTTTTTTGGTTTTTTTTTGGCGGTACTGGGGATTGAACTCAGGGGCATTCTACCTCCGAGCTATACCCCCAGCCCTATTTTTTATTCTTTATTTTGAAACCGAGTCTCACTAAGTTGCAGAGTGCCTCACTAGGTAGCTGAGGCTGGCCGCGAACCCGGATCCTCTGGTCTCAGCCTCCCGAATGCTGGGATTACAAGCGTGCGCCAC
>PVLC010009267.1:0-24939 GCA_004027655.1 Graphiurus murinus | reverse complement strand
CCCCTTTATTTCTTAACTTCAAATTTGTTCTCCCTACCTCCTTGTTGATTAGGTTAACTGATGATTTATGTGGTTGGACTTATATTTTAGTTTTATGTCTTTTCTAGTTTTTTTTTTTTTTTTTTAGAAACTTGAGATTGAACCCAGGGACATTCTGCCTCTGAGCTACAACCCTAGCCCTATTTTATTTTCTATTTTGAAACAGTGTCTTACTAAGTTGCCCAGGGCCTCAGTAAGTTGCTGAGGCTGGTCTTGAACCTGTGATCCTCCAGTTTCAGCCTCACAAGTACTGGTATTACAAGTGTGGACTATCATGCCTGGCTCAGATTTCTAGTTTATTAATGATTATGTTGGCATTATTAATTCCCTTGATATCAAGTTTTTCTTTTTTTAAAAATTGTATAGTTTCTTTTCTGTTTTGTTGCTTATTTCAGTATTTATGGCTACAGTTATTCCTCTGATCACTCCTTTAACAGTTGATATGCTTTTTTTTTGCGGTACTGGGGATGGAACCCAAGGGCATTCTACCTCCGAGCTACACCCCCAGCCCTATTTTTTTTTTTTTTTTTGCGGTACTGGGGGTTGAACTCAGGGGCATTCTACCTCCGAGCTATACCCCCAGCCCTATTTTTTATTCTTTATTTTGAAACCAGGTCTCACTAAGTTGCGGAGTGCCTCACTTAGGTAGCTGAGGCTGGCCGCGAACCCGGATCCTCCGGTCTCCCAGCCCTATTTTTATTCTTTATTTTGAAACAGGGTCTCACTAAGTTGAGGAGGGCCTCACTAAGTAACTGAGGCTGGCCGTGAACCCGAATCCTCCGGTCTTAGCCTCCCAAGTACTGGGATTGCAAGTATACACCACCATGCCCGGCTTGATGTGCATATTTGATGCTCCCCCTCAGCTCTTCTGCACCTTCAACTTTTTATTCTGTGAATTAAGGATTGCTTCAGAGTCTTAAAATTTCCAGTGTATGTACATTCTGTATATTAATTATGTTTAATTCTGTTGCACTGTTATCAAAGAATGATCCGTGAGTCATTCTGTAATTTATTGATGTTTATTTTGTAGCCCAGTATATGGTCATTTCCTGTGAGTGCTCCTTGATCAGCAAAAGGAAGGTTATGCTGTCTTCTCAGGTTGCAGAGTTTGTTATATCACATTGGCCATAATTATGTTCTTTGAGTTTTATATACCTTTACTTTTTTTGCTTTGTTTTGTGGTACTGGGGGTTGAACTCAGGGGCATTCTACCTCTGAGTCACACCCTGAGCCCTATTTTATTTTTTATTTTGAAACAGAGTCTCTCTCACTAAGTTGCCAAGGCTGGCCTTGAGCCTGCAATTCTCCTGTCTCAGCTTCCCAGTGAGATTACAGGCGTGTACCACCATCCTTGCTATGTTTACCTTTTTTAATCCATTTGATTTGTCATGGGTCAAATGGGAGAGAAGTTCAAGTCTCCTAGTAATATGATTCTAATTCTTCATATAACTCTTAGAGTTTTTGTTTTATATTATTTTATTTTTGTGGTACTGGGGATGGAATCCAGGGCCTTCTACCTCTGGGCTACGTCCCCAGCCCTATTTTATTTTTTGTGGTACTGTGGATTGAACCCAGGGGCATTCTACCTCTGAGCTACACCCCCAGCCTGATTTTATTCTTTATTTTGAAACAGGGTCAAGTGTACACCACCACACCCAGCTCCTATTTTATTTTGAAACAGGGTCTCACTAAGTTGCGGAGAGCCTCACTAAGTAGCTGAGGCTGGCTGTGAACCTGCTATCCTCCTGTCTCATCCTCCCAAGTACTGGGATTACAGGTGTGCGCCACCATACCTGGCTAAATTATTTCTGATAGAAGTTTAGCTTCTGAATTAAGATGAGTCATAAATATAAAATACACACTGGATTTCAGATAATAAATTTTAAAATGCTATCTAAATACATTCTATTTTATTTACTTATTTGATACTGGGGATTGAACCCCGAGGTGTTCTACCTCTGAGCTACACCCCCACCTCTATTTTATTTTGAAACAGAGTCTCACAAATGAGGGCCTTGCTAAGTTGCCGAGGCTGGCTTTGAACCTGTGATCTTTCTGTCTCAGCCTGCTAAGTACTGGGATTATAAGTGTGTGCCATCATGCCAGGCAACACATTTTATATTGATTGCAAGTTGAAATTATATTTTGCACATGTTGGGTTAAATAATATATACAAATTTTTGTTTCTTTTTATGTTAATGTAGTCTACTAGGAAATTTAAAATTATATATTTTACATATATAATTCACATATTTCTATTGGACAGTGTGGCTTCAGATGGCATATGTTAATTCTTTATGCTGAACAATGGAAACATCACATCTTAGTGTTCAGAATAAACATTTATTGATTTTATTCCTTAATATAACTTTTACATGTCTTGTTCTATTCTTCTATTCTATAAATCTCTGTGGCCTTTTGGACCAATTCATTGTCTTTGAATGGCAGTTATGGTGGCTCCTTATTATATCTGCACAAATTTGAGTTTTTCCAGAACTTCAAAAAAAAAAAAGTTCTCTTTGTGATATAAGAAAAAGAGAACTTGGACTTTTATGACATAAATTAAAGATAAAACCTTCTGAATGTTGAATGAGTTGGTAGGAAATGATTCACATTTTCATTTGGACTTTTTCCTCTTTCAGCTTTATTCTTTCCACTTCTGGGTCTCTCATTAACCATTTTTATCCCCTCCCTGTAGACTTACTTCCCATTAGTTTTCTGTCACAATTACTTTTGCGCAGCATCACTTATAGTAACGTTATTTGCTCCTGTCTTCCTTTTGTTTCATCATAAATCATCTCTTTCCAGAGGGCGGGTGCTTACCTCTTTATAACCTTGCTCAGCTTCCTCAGCTCAGTTTGCTCTGCACAGACTGAGCGGGAACTCCATGAATGGCAGTTGCTCCACATAGGGGTCATTAAACATATGTTACTTTAATTTGGTCCGTTGTTATATAAGCTTGAACTTCTGTAATGTCCCCACATCTAAATAGAGTATTTGCCAGATAAAACCACCAGAAATCAGATTGTTTAACCACCCTTCTGTATCTTGTCACAGAACTTCATGTTTTGATTTCTGTCCTAATTACTCTGGCTCTCTGAACCTCAGAGCCTTTAGTTATGAGAAGGCAGCAGCCAGTTCCCCTATTCTTCCTATTCTTGGGGTTTAAGTTCCCAGTTGCCTTCTGTTTTTTTTTTTCTTAAGTATTTTAAGACTCTGATACCCACTGAGAAGTTGACTTCGTTCCAAATGACTGGTCTTGCAAAGTCTCGGTTTTTTAAGTCATTTTGCTCCTTGAAACTTGATTACCATTGAGGTGAACAGTGATTTTGTTCCTGAGGAAGATGAAAACCTTCTGAAAGGACCGTGTTAGGGAAAGGAAAAACAATCTTGTTCTGCTTTTCAAGTGTGTTTATTTTGTACCTTTACAAATGAAGCCAACAGACCTTTTCTATAAGCAGTGAAGTTTTTCTACTGTGAGGGGTTGCCAACAATTAGATTAACCTGTTTAGAGACAGAAGCCAACTATTCAGAATTAAAAGAGAACAGTTTTGTTTAGGGTAAAGGCATCTAACTTGGCTAATCGCATTTTGGTCAGTATTTAAATTTAAAGAAAGAACTGGCCTTTTGGGCATTTATGATCCCAGAGGGCTGGGTTTCAACATAATCTTGATTGATAAGGACATCTCTGAGCCATCTGAAGTTGTAGCTGTGGCTTTGTCGCAGCACTTGAGCATGTTTTGTTGAGCTTTTGAAGAGGAAACAGCTGCATTTACTGACCTATTGATGTCTCCCATTAAGACAAGGCTGGGGGTGTAGCTCAGAGGTAGATTGCCCCTAGGTTCAGTCTCCAGAACCTCCCCACCTCAAAAAAAAAAATGTGCTAATGGGAATTGTGGACAGACTACCTAGTATTCTTAGGCTTTCCAACTTTTTTGTCATGTAAACTGACATTAAAACTAGCATTGAGGTATCTCCAGTTAGCCTGTTTTGCTTTGATGGCAGGGAGGGCTAGTTTACCTCTCTATTTCCCTTCCAGGCAGAACTGGGTTTATGACCCCTGGAAGGTGTCCTTTATATTTGTCAAGAGAACTCCATTCCTGTTCATGATCTCATCTTAACTCTGAGAGTGTACCTTCTGCCATAACAAATGGTATAAAAATTATAGTAAACAATTACATTTATGCAGGTCCATGTTTATGTTCCCTCCAATGGAATACTTTGGGTTTTAATGCAGTGGTATATTATTTCCCTAAGGGTCATACCAGTACTTGTGATTTTCTTTTCTTTCTTTTTTTTGTGTGTGTGGTGCTGGGGCATTCTACCTCTGAGCTATAATCTCAACCCTATTTTTATTTTTATTATGAAACAGGATCTCACTAGGTTGATGAGAGTCTCACTACTTGCTGAGGCTGTCCTTGAACTTGCAATCCTCCTGTATCCTCCCAAGTACTGGGATTATAGGTGTGTGCCACCATGCCTGGCATTATGATTTTATTTTCACTTTTAGAATTACTTGATCTAGGATTCTATTTGAACATTTGAGTTGTAACAGTGTTGCTTTCTCTCTCACTAGTGCATGGAGGTCAGTATATAATAGTCTCACTGTTGGGAATAAATTATCAACTCTAACATTTTTTCACACTATGAAGTTAAATATTTCCCTTTGTTTTTAGCCAGAAAACAGTTGGGCCCTTTGAATTTTGTAACATATCCATCTTTTTCTAACAACTCTTACATTTTCATAGACTAGAATATCCTCAGGCCTGTATTGGAACCTTTCCTTTGTTCTATAGAGTAGAATTTTTCCTTTAACTTGGTAGCAGATTTTTCTTGATACCTGGCTGTGGACTTTGTATAAATTGGGTTTATTTCTCCTCCTGATTCTACAGTTAAATGGAAAGCAAAGTGGTCATTGCTGCATTAATATTCCTATTCTTCTCACATAATGTGCTCAAGTGAGCACTTTATTTGTAATAAATCCTTTTGGGATGAAGCTGCTTGCCTTGTAGAGAGTCTCTTATTCTCTAAAAATTTTTCTTCCTGGACACAATACTGTTGATTTGGTTAGTGCTCTTTGCATATGCAAGATGTCAGCCCTGACCTATGCACTCAGTCTTCTTGTTGCTTTGACCTGAACTTGGCTTCAGCAAAGCTGTTTGAGAACAAAATTAAAATGGACTCTATAAGGCAACTAGAAAAGATTCAATAGATTCAACTAGAATTTCCTGGGGACTTACCAACACTGTATAAAATATGATACTTGTATCTATGAGATACAAATGACAGCATTGAATCAGAATTGTTGCATTGGTGAGAACAGGAACATGTAGCACAGTGCATGGCACATTGTAGATGCATAGTGGATGTTGGTTATGAATTGATTTTAAGTTAATGGCACATTTCCTGGATGAAATCAACTTATTGCTAAGAATAAAAGCTGGGTAGGGAGCTCTTAACATTCAATGTTAATTTTCTTGAGGTTTTCTGGCTGAGGGTCTCAGCTATACAAAGTGATCGTTTTCCAAGAACCAGCGCTTTCAGCTCATTTGTTCTATGAGCATGATTGGCTTTGGTCTCCCTTCATTCCCTATGATGTTTCACTAAACATTTTGCCTCAATAAACCTCAAAGATGGGTACAGTGTGACCTTTACCTGACTATTCCTGCTTCCATGACAACGAGGCATCCTGTAACTCACCAATTTACTGGTAGGACTAAATTCTTAACTGCCTTCTGGAGTTAGATTGATGCGAATGTGAATGGCTTTGGATATGTTGCTCACACGCTCTGGCTGATCTATGCCTCTTAGTTCTGCTCTCTGGCCAGATACACCATGTTGACTGTTATTGCCACTGCTTTATCACCTTTCTATCTCTCTTTTGTTTTTTTTTTCCCTCTAACTTTAAAGTCTTCAATACCTTTAATTAAATATGTAGAATGTAATTGATCTATAAAAGAGATTTACCATCACCAGCAAATGTTATCTTGAACCCTGAGTTTTGTTTACTATGGTAAGGTTATACTTACACTTTGGTGTTGCAATTTTCAATTGTAATCAGAAAATATTATTGAATACCTACAATGTTCTAGGTATTGTACTAATGGATCTTCAGTTTTCTTTCTTTCCTCCCTCCCCTCCCTCCCTCTCCTCCTCCTCCTCCTCCTCCTCCTCCTCTTCCTCCTCCTCCTCCTCTTCCTCCTCCTCCTCTTCTTCTTCTTTTTGCAGTTCTGTTCTGGTATTCAACCCAGGGGCATTCTACCTCCAAGCTACACTACCCTAGCCCTATTTTTAATTCTTTATTTTGAAACAGGGTCTCACTGAGTTGTGGAGGGCCTCACTAAGTAGCTGAGGCTGACCTGCAACCTGCAGTCCTTCTGTCTCAGCCTCCCAAGTACTGGGATTACAAGCATGTGCCACCATGGCTGGCAGAATCCCGAGACCCACAGGATATAGAATGCAGTGATTTGGGCAATAGCAGAGAGGTGGCCCAACATAGATGGCACAAGTTCTGGGTCCATTCACAACTTGCTTTGGCTTTGTCTAGTATATAGAAGGACAGGTTTCTAACTAATTTGCTTATGAACATTCATGTTTAAAAAGAGCAAACAAATAGGATTTCCAAAGAGAGAAGGACCCAATAGACAGTACTCATTTTCTCTGAACACAGACATACTGGGTCTCTCAGAGAAGAAAAGCCATAATTCTTACCCACTTTAATTAAGAACCCTATCCTGATCACCTTGTACTCCCTTTTCCTCTCAGAAGAACAAAGATCACATGAAAGTACCCATGGGTGTCAGACCTCATTAGGAAGATCTGCATATAGTAGCATGTTTTATGTGGGAGTTTTTTAGTAGGTTTTTTTCCTTTTCTTTGGAATAGAATGGCTGTAGTTATAGGAGGACATTTTCAGAAAACTTTTTCTTCTTTTTTTGTGGTACTGGGGATTGAATGTAGGGGTGCTCTACCACTGACCTGTGCCCCCAACCCTTTTTATTTTGAAAATAAAGTTGCCTAGGCTTGCCTTGAACCTATGATCCTCCTGTCTCAGCCTCCCAAGTACTGGGATAATAGTCATGTGCCACCATGCCAAGCTTAGAAGACTTTTTAAAAACATCCTTTTTAATGATAGCATGTTTTCCCATGTAAATGTACAATGTTGTGATTTATTTTACTATTCTCTTATTGTTGTATATTTGGACTGTTTTCCATGCCCCCTTAAAAACCTTTATTTGGAAAATTTTCAGACCTTAAGAAAAGTTGCAAAAATAATACAGTTAACATCTGTGTCTAGCACCTAGTTTCACTACTTCGCCATATTTGCTTTCTCTTTCCCCTCTCCATCTATCTCTATCCCCCTCACTCTCTCTTCCTCCCTCTCATATACACAAGCTTTATTTGCTTCACCATTTAAGAGTAAGTTGCACATATCATACCTATTTACACCTAGATAAGTTTGTATGTCCTAAGCATAAGAGTAGTCTCCTAAATAACCATGATACAGTTATCACACTTGGAGAATTTATCATTTATACAGTAATAAGATGGACTATTTAGCTGGATATGGTGGCGTACATCTGTAGTCCCAGCTACTCTGGAGGCTGAGGCAGGAGGGAGTTCCAGACCAGCCTGGGCAATATATTAAGACCCTGTCTCAAAATATTTGAATATTGCAATTTCCCCTCATGGCTATTGGCTCCTGTGTTGGACAGCTCAGGTCTGGAACACACTTAGAAGTCACTATGGCTGAGAAGGCTGCTGAACAAGGTGTCCAGGAAGGGCTCCCACCTCAGCAGTGCAGTGGACAGAGGACAGGGGTGACAAGTAGTGCTGGCTAGGTGCCAACAGGAGAATGAATGGCAGGTCTGCAGGCAGAAGGGCCAAGCTCCACCCTGACCATGAACACATTAGTACAGGCAGTTGCCCTGCTAAGCCAAGTGGGAACACACTCCTCCTGAAGCCCAGTGAGACGTTCAGTCAGTTCTTCGGCTGCCTCTTTCTCCAACATGACTGAAAAACCAAGGCTCATCACACATCTAAGGGAAGCCTTATGGTGTGTGTGTGTGTGTGTGTGTGTGTGTGTGTGTGAGGGAGGGAGGGAGGGGGAGAGGGAGAAAGAAACACTAAGGACAGATGGACGTACACTGACTGTGGAAGAAACAAACTCAGGCAATAGAAGAGTGCTTTGAAATGTTTTGTGAGCAATGGATCATCTTCTGTAACTCCTCATTAACGTCTTAGGGAAGATCATGTTTCCCAAAGATGGCCATGACAAGGATTTTCTACACTTTTTTGGTGCTAGGAACCAAACCCAGGGCCTCACACAGGCTAGGAAAGCACTGTACTACTTAGCTACCTGCCCAGCTTCATTCCTCTCATCTAACTGCAACTCTACCCATCAGCCAACTCTTCCTCATCCCTCTCTTCCCTTCCCCTTCTCAGTCTCTCGTAACCACCGTTCTACTCTCTGCTTCTAGGACAGCAACTTTCTAAGATTCTGTATGTGAATAAGATCATGCAATACTTGTCTTCCCGTGCCTGATTTATTTTACTTAACACAGTGTCTTTCAGGTTTACTCATGTCACAAATGACAATAGTCCTTTATTTTAATAGCCAAATAGTATTCCATTGTGTGTGCCACATTTTCTTTACCCATTAATCCACTGATGGACACTTAGGTTGTTTTCATTTCTTGGCTACTTTTTGGTACTGAGGATTGACCTAGAGTCATTCTACTGTCCAGCTACACCCCCAGGCCGGTCGGTCGGCTGGTCGGTCAGTTGGTCTATCATCTATCATCTATAATCTGTCTATCTGTCATTTATTTGTGGTGCTAGGGATTGAACCCACGGGCGTTATTCCTCCTAGCTACACTCTCAGTCCTATTTTATTTTTGATTTGGAAAAAGTATCTCGCTGAATTTCTGAGAACCTCACCAAGTTATCGAGGTTGGCTTCGAACCTGTGAACCTCCTGTTCAGCCTCCCAAGTAATGGGATTACATGTGTGTGCCACCACTCCTGCATTTATTTATTAATTGATTGATTGATTTATGTATGTATTTATTTTATTATTACTGTACTGGGGATTGAACCCAGGGGCATTTAACCTCCAAGCTACACCTCCAGCCCTATTTTTTATTTTAGGGTCTCACTAAGTTGCAGAGGGCCTCACTAAGTATCTAAGGCTGGCCATGAACCTGCAATCCTCCTGTCTCAGCCTCCCAAGTACTGGGATTACAAGCATGTGCCAATGCCTGGCTTAATTTTATATTTTTGAAACAGGGTCTTGCCAGGTCACCCAGGGTCTCACCAAGTTTGGCAGTTTGGCTCCTATGTACAGTTCTACAATAAACATGGAAGTACAAATGTCTCTTCCACATACTGATTTCATTTTCTTTGGATATATATACACAATAATGGGATTGCTGGATCATGTGGCAGGTCTATTTTCCATAGTGCTGTGATTTCTTAAATTTAGGAATAAGTTTTCCCAAACATAGGGAAACTTACTGGGCACAAAATAAAACAATCATTTTGAAAGACTAAATGAAGGTGTGTGTATACACGTGTGTGTGTGTGTGTGTGTGTGTGTGTGTTACTGAGGACTTAACCCAGGGGCATTCTACCTCTGAGCTATATCCCTCGGCCATTTTTAAATTTTTATTTTATTTTATTTTATTTTTTTTGGTGGTACTGAGGATGGAAACCAGGGGCATTCTACCTCCGAGCTATACCCCCAGCCTTATTTTATTTCTTATTTTGAAACAAGGTCTTACTAAGTTGCTGAGGTTGGCGGCAAACCTGCAATCCTCCTGTCTCAGTCTCCTAAGTACTGGAATTTCAAGTGTGTGCCACCATGTCCAGCTCTATTTTTTATTTTGAAACAGAGTCTTGCTAGGTTGCTGAGAATCTTGCTGAGTTGCTGAGGCTGGCCTCAAACCTATGATCCATTTATCTCAGCCTCCCAAGTACTGGGATTACAGGTGTGTGCCATCACATCCAGCTAAATGAAGCTTTTTAAAAAAAGTTATTTTTTGAAGGATATTCATAATCATTTGGTAGCTCTCCATTCACACTTCAAATTGTTCTTTTTGAAGGACTATTCAATTAATCATTGTTTAACCCCGCTAAGTCCAAGTATTAATTACTTATGATTTTAAAATTCAACATTTTCATAAGAGTGAAATCTTATGAATCCAACTGGAGAAAAGAAATCTAATGGTTACCCTTAAAATAATACTTTCTCAGTTATACTTTACCCATCTTAACTTGGTTAATGAAAAATACATTGCAAACACATTTAGTTGATAAGTATTAACAAAAAGCAGTATTAGCAGAATGAGGTGAATCATTCTGTTGGTTTTTGGTGACTCACCAGTAAATTTTTTTTTTTTTTTTTTTGCGGTACTAGGTGTTGAACTCAGGAGCATTCTGCCTCCGAGCTATACCCCCTGCCCTGTTTTTTTGTTCTTTATTTTGAAACCGAGTCTCACTAAGTTGCGGAGTGCCTCACTAGGTAGCTGAGGCTGGCCTCGAACCCGGATCCTCCCGTCTCAGCCTCCCGAATGCTGGGATTACAAGCGTGCGCCACCACGCCCCGCCTTACCAGTAAATTTTCCACTCCTTTCTCTCCCTACTGCCACTCTCAAGCCAACCCTCACTAAGTGTTAAAGCTGAAAGATGTGGACAGAGATAGCTTTTAAGTAATTCACACAGAGGAGACTCTACATTTTAGGGAGCATTGTCTCTATTGATGCAAGTGAGTGCAAAATATGTCCTTGGCCCTCTGCTTTAATTATAAGATACTTAGGATCAAGTGTTCATTAACTGAAGAAATGATTATTTTCCTTACCTCCTATAAATTAGGCAAAACAAACAAACAAACAAAAAACACAAAGGATTAAAGACTTACCAGAAATGATGGCCACTATAGAAACCAGGTATAAAAAAATCCTGTTTGTTAATAACTCTTGCTGTTAAGTAGCTAAGCAGATGCCACTAGCTACCTCCTAGTTCTACCACAGAAAGGGATCCTTATGTTAAACTGAAAGTCGTTTGTATTTCTTATGTCTATTCATCCTGTCTTGCTGAATGTGAAGCTATATGGAACCTTCCTAGACAAGGCAAATTGTGCTTTTTGCACACGTAGTAACTATCTTCAACTTCTCAACCAAAGGGCAAAGAATAAAAAACTGACCGTGGTTTTGGGTCAGTGGTAGAACAAGTGCCTAAGTGTGATTGAAGCCCTGTGTTCCAGTTCCAGCACCAAAAACAAGAGAATTAAAGGGTTATCAAACTAGATGGAAAAACCGATACAATTGTGTATATTTAAGTTAATTATTTATTTGCATTTACCAAATCAGAATTTTCCAGACCCCGTCACATCTTCTCTCTTTATCATCTTTTGAATTGATACTATGGAAAAATTAATTGGTAAACTTGAACAAAAAGAAGTACATAGAAAAATCCAGAATAAAAATGGAACATCAAAATTAAGGAATGTAGAGAAGAAAAGTAAGTGGGGGAGGGGGGGAAATAAAGTAAAATAATTGGAAAGAATTACTGGAAAATATTCGCTATGCCAGAAGAGTTATAAAAACAGAATCCTTTTAAGAGGACATCCATTTAAAACCAAAAGTTGATTTTGGTAAGTTTATTATGAAAAGATTATAAGAACCCTTTGATTTAAACTAAATATTCAGCATTAACAACTAGGATACAATACTTTCAACGTATATGAAAAAAGCCACAGAGAGGTTATAAAATCAGTCATTTCATACTTATTTTTAGGTTCACTAATTAACTAGCTAAAAAAGAATTATTCTCCTTTTAAGCTGATGTATAATTAAGGTATCTAAGTACAAAGACTTTGTCCCTAAAGCCAAATTAGAATGTAAGAGGCAAAACCCTGAGATTTTCCAGCTTTTCTTTTCTTTTTTTTTTTCTAATGTATAAGCTTCTGAAAGTATTATCTATTCTTCCAAGAAATCACTGAGAAGCTACCATAGAAGAGGCACTGTAATAGGTGTCCTGGGGGAATATAGAGACAGATGACATAAAGTTTCTTTCCATGGGTTTATAACAGGCTGATAATCCAAGGACACTAGAGTAAAATGCTTCTCGAAGTTGGTTCTCTTAGACCATGCCTAATGGTTGAGTTTTCTAGGTAGTGCAGAGTTGATCACTGTAAGCAGTGATGACTTTTACTTTAAAATAGCGAATGGCAGGGATACAGGCATATGTTTATCTTTTTAAAATTAGGCAGAATCACCAAAGGAGCCCGGGGGACCACACTAATCTAGAATGCAGTCATGCTGTTAGGGCTGACTAAATATCACACTACGTGAGCTTGTGTCTCATGGCCTCAGACCACTGTGCTCAATCATCATCTGGCATCATTAGTAATTGCTATTTAATGGGCCCCCTCCTCTGAGCTCCAGGAATGTGTCAGTGTTCAATGTCAAGCAAATTTTAACCCCACCAAACCTCTATGAAGAAGATGCTATTCCTATTTTATAGATGGCCACAATGAGATTTAGAAACTTGCCCATGCTTATGAAGCTTGTGAGTGCTTAAGATTCAAACCCAAGTCAAATGGCAGTGTGTGTTTAAGATTCAAACCCAGCTGGGCATGGTGGAACACGCTTGTAATCCCAGTACTTGGAAGGCTGAGACCAGAGGATCTGGGTTCGCGGCCAGCCTCAGCTGCTTACTGAGGCCCTGGGCAACTTAGTGAGACCCTGTTTCAAAATAAAGAATAAAAAAAATAGGGCTGAGTGTGTAGCTTGGAGAGAGAATGCCCCTGGGTTCCATCCCCAGTACTGCAAAAAAAAAAAAAAAAAAAAAAAAAAAAAAAGATTCAAACTCAAGTCAAATGGCAATGCGTGGTCTTGTCATTACTACTTTGTGGGAACAGTCCTTTATCTAAATTCTGAAATCAAAACATTGCATTTCTTTTTCATACATTTGGTAAGTTTGGTGCCCAAACTTACTTTATGGCAAAATTTGACCTGAACTGACTTAAGATGATAGTACTCATCTTACTTATTGTAAATGTTCATATATTTCAGTGTAGCTATATTGCATCTATCTAATATTCTATATTACACAAGTATGTATATAGTCCTTTTTACTTTCCTAAAGTAGGAAAACCTTTCAATTCTGAAACTATATGGCCCTGTGGGTTCCAGAGAAGAGACATGGACCTGCCAGCTCTTGCTGCTCATGCCCCCCACACCCCTGTGCATCTACTCTGTTTGTTCTAATCAGCCGTGGACAGGGAAATTCAAGCATGTAAACTTTTGTTACCCCACCCCCAGAAAAAAAAACAGATAATTTTTTAAAATCATAGGTTCATACTGATACTCCCGGATTCTTTTTTTTTTTTTTTTAAGTTCAGAATGAGAGACATACATGCACACAGCACTCGGTGAGACTTCCCCCAGTTCCCACTCCACTCCCTCCCCCTCCCTGTGCATGGCATTGCGATTGGCATTGATAAATTTGTGTATGGACATCATGTCCATTGAAGACTTTCCTTCACTGAGTCTCCTTCCCCCCTCCCTCGTCCTTCCGTTAGGTCCCCTCTCTCACTCCACTAAGGGTTCGCCTCCTTTGTCTGGAGTTCTTCCTGTGTCCCAGTTTTTCCCTAGCTTCCACATATGGTTACTCCCAGTTTCAATTCAACACTTCAGGGTTCTTGCACTTCTTTTCCATTCCAGAACTGCCTTCTCCCTGTTAAAGAAGATATTATTGGTGTTCCTTGTAAAAGAAGGTAAAGGAGACTTTATTCGAGAGACCACTGCCATGGGGTTTTGCAGTAGTGGGGAGAGATCGAGTTCTCAACAAGGACACGTGGAGATTTATAGCCAAGGAGCTGGGTAAGGGTCAGTGAGTGGAAATTACTAAGTAGAATAAAAATTGGGGAGATTCTTTCTAGATCGCTTCCACCGGATTCTTGCTGAAGGCAGGCCAGAGTGATTAGCTACCTAGGGTTGGGGATGAGGAATTTGATCAGATTTCAAGGGTGATCAGATACCAAGGGTAGGGAAGTTCTACTAAAATAACTTAGTAAGATTCTTGCTAAAATTGGCCTAAGCTGCTCAGGCTAAAGCCCAAGGTTAGGGCCTAGTGAGAAATAGGACTCAAAGGAGCCTGACTCAAGTTTGGGCAAAGGAGAGAGTCTTGTGGGGCTCAGTGGTGTACACCTATTCATCCCAGTACTTGGAGGCTGAGCTAGGAGAATGGTAGGTTTAAGGCCAGCCTCAGCAACTTTAGAGAGAACCTCAGCAACTTAGTGGACCATGTTTTAAACTAAAAACTTAAAAGGGCTTGGGGTGTAGCTCAAGGGTAGAGTGCCCCTGGGTTCAAACCCCAGTATCCCTGTCCCTGAAAAAAAGGAGAGTTTTGTCATCCTCTAATAAGTATTTCTTTTGTGCTTTTTTTTTTTTTTAAATCCTTTCTATTTAAGCAGGATGCAAAGTATTTCTCTTGGCTTGTGAAAATCTAGATTTATATGTAACTTAGATAATAGGTCTTTTATTTCATAAAGAGAGTTACTATGACAAATATTGGCCTTTTTGTGCATTTAAAGTTAAAATTATATTTATTTGAACATTTTAGAGATAATGAATTATTATTTGAGGCAAAACAATCAGGATAATAAACAGGGTAGATGTTGCATGCCCCTTTGCCCCTTATTTGGAGTGAGTATTAAAATACTCATCATAGTCCAAGTGAAAGACTCATCCATTAATTAAAGACTTACCTACGGAAGGCCTTCAGTGTACTAAGAATGAGGGAAACAAGGGATGGATTGTTTCAGACTGTCATCTTTCATTCTAAGGGGAAGAAAGGTTCTGCAGAGGACTTTCAAGAGTGGGTTTTTTAAAATTCAAGTTTATTGGTAGAAGAAAGGATGAAAGCAGAATGTGACTGAAAGTGTTTAAAAATTGGGTTTCTGGCCGGGCGTGGTGGCGCACGCTTGTAATCCCAGCATTCGGGAGGCTGAGACCGGAGGATCCGGGTTCGAGGCCAGCCTCAGCTACCTAGTGAGGCACTCCGCAACTTAGTGAGACCCGGTTTCAAAATAAAGAATAAAAAATAGGGCTGGGGGTGTCGCTCGGAGGTAGGATGCCCCTGAGTTCAATCCCCTGTACCACCAAAAAAAAAAAAAAAAAAAAAAAATTGGGTTTCTGAATCTCTCATGTGCTGCCTTTATCACATCGGGAAGAATAAGGAGAGTTTGAAGAAGAAAGGTGTGCAGCAAGCACTGCTTCCCTTTGACGCCCTCCATTTCAGAACAGCCTCGAGGGAGCAAGGAACAGGAGGGCCTAGCCAGTGTGCCCATAGGTATTATGCAGAGTAAGAGAAGGACCAGGGCGTCTCGGCCACTTGCTCCGTCCTTTAGATTCCACAGTTGAGTGAGATCATCTGGTACTTGTCTTTCTGTACCTGGCTAATTTCACCAGCTTCCTTCTTTGTAGTCAACACTGTGCCTTCCCCTCTTGGACATGCCATAGTAGATGACTCTGCCTGTGAACACATCGTAAGCTAGTTTCTCTGGCATGTATGTGCCCCCTGTCTCAGTCAGAGCTTCTCATTTGGAAGCCCAGAGCCTCCTCGGTCTATGACTACTTCCCAGATTGGCAGAGATCTGATTCTTGAAGAAACATTTTAAGAAAACCTTAGGAAACAGTTGGCATGCAAGAGGTAAATATTGGTGGAATGAATGGATCTGTTGCCTCCTGAAAATCCCTCTGTACAGCAGTAGATTTACATGTTCTATTACTTTTGTACTTGGCAGTTTTCCCACAGTTTTTATTTGAAAATAAGTTCAGATTATATCCCAGGTCACTTTTATATTGCTGCTGGTAACACTAGGAATATGCTTGTGTTAAGAAAAAAGCTGCTTTCAAGGTTGCCTCTTGGGATAAATGCTCTTTTTCTCTTCTCATTAAGTTATTTTCTTAAACTTGGTATTTCAGAGGATAAAAATTTAACTAGAGACTGCAGGATTATTTAATTTTCTCTTTCTGACCAATAATAACTGTTACCATAAAAGCACTTTATTTTTCCAGTCATTAGGTTATAAAATCATGAAACATTTTCCCCTCTCTCAATAGGGAGGGATAATGCGTGTGAGAAAACTTCATACATGTTTCTACGGAAGGAACTTCCTGTGCGACTGGCTAACACAATGAGAGAAGTTAATCTTCTGCCGGATAACTTACTGAACCGCCCTTCAGTGGGATTGGTTCAGAGTTGGTAAGTAAATAATGTGGCTGAAAATGGACCTTCCCATGCTCTGAACATTTGGCATTGGATGACTCATCTGGGAACGAGTCATTCAGAGTAGCTGAGATTTCCCTGCCATTATTATTATCACTATTTTTTTGTTGGGTGCTGTGGCACATGCCTATAATCCCGTTACTTGGGAGGCTGAGATAGGAGGATCGCAGGTTTGAGGCCAGTCTTAGCAACTTAGTTACACCTGTTTCAAAATAAAAAAGGGCTGGGAGTATAGCTCAGAGGTAAAGCGTTCCTGGTTTCAATCCCTAGAACCACACGAAAAAAGATTTTTAATTGCTCAATTTAAAATAGTTTTAATGGAAATATTTCTATACCATAATAGACACTTTTTTGACTTTTCAAATTTTATTTTTTTGCTTATCGATGTGCTTGCTCAATTGAACAAAACTTGGAAGGGAGAAAGCAAAATAAAGGAATAGCAGTGCAGTGGCACCTGTGAGTGGGCCTTCCTTCCTTCAGATAGGACAATGTTTCCCATTTTTATCAAGTCTAAGCTTTGCTCCCTTTGCTTTCCTTTTTAAGAAATTCCCTGAAGGCAGTGCTTCTTTCAGAACAAATCCAGTTATTTAAGGGGGAGCCTCGGATTGGAAAAATATCAGTTCCCTCCTGTGCTTCATCTGCCCTCTGAAAAATATGAAAAATCTTACCAGAGTACAACTTAAAGTTAAGTCACTTATAGCCCTGATGTGTATAGTAGATGCTAGTTCATTGAGGATATTGAATTTGTGATGAAGCTCCCCACTAGGTAAGCAGAGTGAGATCAGTGAGCGGTAGGGTGTGAGAGCAGGTGGTAATGTTTTTAGAAAGGGATTTGCATATATTTGAGAAACAGTTTTCAGGTCCACTCTGCTATAAAGGCAGGGTCAAAATTCCTAGAGAAAACTGGAATTGTCCAACAACTCAATCCAATCCTGATATTAAGTACCTGAAGTTTGCACAGACCCCACAGCTTAAGAGCTTGGTCCCTCAAGACTGACCCCCCACTTCAGATACCAACTGCAAGTCCACCTGTACTTTTCACTGACCATCCGTTGAGTTTCCCCAACTCTCTTCTCAGGTTTGATAGTTTGCTTAGAACTCAGGAAGGCACTTTGCTTATGTTTACAGGTATATTGTAAGAGAACTCAGGAAGCTGAGTGTGGTGGTGCACACTTGTAATCCCAGTACTTGGGAGGCTAAGATAGGAGAATTGCAGGTTCAAGGACAGCCTCAGCAAGAAGTAAGACTCTCATTAACCTAGTGAGACCCTATTTCAAACTGAAAATAAAAAAATAGGGCTGGGGGTAACTTGGAGGTAGAATGCCTCTGGACTCAATACCCAGTACCACACATACACAAAAAGACAGAACTCAAGAACAGCCAAATGGAAGACAGCACAAGGTGTGGTGGGTGTACTTTCCATGCCCACTCTGGGTGCCTTACCCTCCCAGCACCTCCATGTGTTCAACAACCTAGATGCTTTCAGAATCTCCTTCAAAAGTTTTACAGCACTTCATCTCCAATCCCCTTCTCCTCCCTAGATGTTGAGGGTGGGATTGAAAGTTTCAGCTCTCTAATAACTTGGCCTTTCAGGTGAGCAGCCTAATCCTGAGGCTATCTAGGGTTTGCACCCTAAGTCTACCTTGTTAGCATAAACTCTGGTGTGATCAAAAGGGGCTCCTTCTGAATAACCAAAGATACTCCTATTATTCTGGAAATTCTAAGGGTTTTAGAACCGTGTCAGGAACCAGGGACAAACACCCAAATGTGTTTTCATATTATATACCACACAGGCAAAGTAGAGACGCAAATTTCTTTGTTGGCTCCTTTGTGTGTGTGTGTGTGTGTGTTCACCATTCTTTCATATCCATTCTGAACACCTGCATACCATTTCATCCAAAAAGTATGAAACAAAAAGTTTCTTAAACATTCTATTTTGGAATAATTTCCTACTTAAGTGAAAGGTTAGCTAGGTGTGGTTGCACACAGCTGTAATCCCAGTACTTGGGAGACTGAGATAGGAGAATCACAGATTTGAAGTCAGCCTCAGCAACTTAGCAAGACCCTATTTTATTTTAGAATAACAAAGAGTAGCTCAGAAGTAGAATGCCCCTGGGTTCAATCCCCAGTATGCCCTCCCCACCAAAAAAAAAAAAAAAGAGAGGGAGAGGGAGGGAGAATATATATATATATATATAAAATATATAATATATAAAAATATATATATAAAATATTTCACACATATATGCGTGAAAGAGATGTAAAAGTTAGAATCAAAATGGAATCACTTTTGTCAACTTCAACAAAAAATAAATAAAACTAGGAGATTGTGAAGAAAGGGTTCTTATGAGCCAGGCATGGTGGTACATGCTTGTAATCCCAGCATTTGGGAGGCTGAGACTGGAGGATCTAGGTTCGTGGCCAGCCTCAGCTACCTAGTGAGGCCCTCCACAACTTAGTGAGACCCTGTTTCAAAATAAAGAATAAAAAAAGGCTGGGGGTGTAGCTCAGAGGTAGAATGCACCTGAGTTCAATCCCCAGTACTAAAAAAAAAATGGGGCTGGGGGTATAGCTTGGAGGTAGAATGACCCTGGGTTCAATCCCCGTACCAAAAATTGAAAAAAAAAAAGGGGGGGGGTTCTTATGCATGTTTGCCCAATAGTAACTGTTACAAAAGACTCTTTCAGGACAATAAGCTTGTACAGAGGCTATCACAACTTTATACAAAAATGCTTCTACAAGGACATCTACCCAGCCACTGCTCATTCTTGGACTGATGCCACTCTTGTTATTAACCATCATAGAAATGGATTGTTTGAAAATATCTGATGTAATCCTCCTTATTTTTTGCCTGCCTGCCTTTCTTTCTTTCTCTCTCTCTCTCTCTCTCTCTCTCTCTCTCTCTCTCTCTCTTTCTTTCTTGGCACTGAGGATTGAACCCAGGGGCATTCTACCTCTGAGATATACCCCCAACCCTTTTTATTTTTATTTTGAAACAGGGTCTCACTAAATTGCCGAGGTTAGCCTCAAGCCTGTGAACCTCCTGTCTCCGCCTTCCAAGTACCGGAAGGCGCCATGACTGCCGGCTCATTTTTTGTCTTTAAAAACTCCCCCTTGACTCAACTCCTTTGAATATCCCCATAGTTTATTGTGGCACATGTATTCCCATTGCAATGCTCTGTCCAAATAAATATTGGTATTTTTGGAGAATATCTCTGATTTTTTAAATTCAGATCGGCATATCATACACACACATTTATCCTTGAACCATTGGGATTTAGGTAGACACCATGCCCCTTTCCCCGTAAATACTTTAGCATGTATCTTTTGGTAAGAGCTCTTAGGAAACCACAATATGACCATTGCATTCAGGAAGTTTAAGATTAATTTTTACATGCAGAACTTGCTACCATTTCACTAATTGTCTTAATAGTGTTCCTTTTTTTGTGGGTGGTACTGGGGATTGAACCCAGGGGCATTCTACCTCTGAGCTACACTCCCAGCCCTATTTTATTTTTTTGTTTCGAAACAGGGTCTCACTAAGTTGTGGAGGGCCTCACTAAGTAGCTGAGGCTGGCTGTGAACTTGCGATCCTCTTGTCTCAGCCTCCCAAGTACTGAGATTATAGGCGTGTACCACCACACCTGGCTAGTAGTGCTCCTTTTTAAAAGCAGTTTCCCTCTTGATTTAGGAATCCATTTCAAGATCATGCATTTGTGTGTCCTTGTCATTTCCTTTTGCTTTAAAAAGCAAATTTTATGTATAACAGGCTGTCCCCTCTACTTCAGTATGCTTGTATTCTCTTGATTTTCAGGCTGGAATTCTCAGCATATAGATTCTTCTCCAAACATATGTGACTTTCTTCTTCAAAGCACTGTTCCTTTTGGAAAGGGAAAGAAGCCTACCTAAGTCTACTCGCATATGGCAGGACAGAGGGTCTCACTGGGGCTGGCTGACTTTGATGTCTTAGGGTGTTTCGACCTAGTGATTTTAACAGTGCCTCTAACCCATAGCCTTACCTGCCCAGAAACTTGTTAAAATATACACCTGGACATGAGTGTACTTTAGTATCAGATGCATTGCCATAAAGTTCATGTGAGGCTGATGATTCAAGTGTCATTCCCGCTTATGTATTTATATGTGTAGCAGTCATTTTTAGTCACTGGCTTGTCCTCATCCTCTGTAATAGGATTAATTGTAATTAATTGTTAGAACTGATTAAAATAAGGGGATAATTCTTTCAGGATATGTTAAACCCCAAAGGAGAGGTCACAAACCTCTAATTGGAATATCTGAATCCCTACCCGATCCAGCTGGTTCCAGCTGGATGTAACTATCATGCTGATGTACCTTTCTGAATCTCATTATTTTAGGTTCTCCAAATCTTAATGTTGTACACATTTTTATTGTACTGGCCCTTATTGAGATATGCAGCTATTCTAAATCCAGAAGCTGTTTCTGAAGGATTATGTATTGATGAAATTAATTTCACTCTAAGAAGGAGCCTTCTTCTAGTTTCTAAATTCTTGATGTGCACTTCATTGTCACATATATTCTTAAAATTTATATGCACTTTTTTGGTAATCAAACTGTAGACATGTTTGTAATAGATAATGCAGCTGGACCTTGCTTGTGTAACTAGAAGGTCTACCTATCAGTTTGAATCAGATTCATGAGGCTACAGAGGCCTTGCTTTTGATAATGTCACCTTCATTTTCAGGCTTGATTCCCTCCCGGTGACAGAATAGCTGCAGTAGCTCCCGACTCCACATCCACATAGCACACTGTACAAGAGCAGAGCAAGTTGATTTCTTTTCTAGAGAACTCCAGCAAGTCTTCTCTCTCTTTTTTTTTTTTTTGCAGTACTGGGGATTGAACTCAGGGGCATTCTACCTTCGAGCTATACCCCCAGTCCTATTTTTTATTCTTTATTTTGAAACCAGGTCTCACTAAGTTGCGGAGGGCCTCACTAGGTAGCTGGGCTGGCCGCCAACCCATATCCTCCGGTCTCAGCCTCCCGAATGCTGGGATTACAAGCGTGCGCCACCACGCCCGGCTCTTCTCTCTTCTTTAGTCGGCCTGAATGGAGGCAGTATGTCTATTCCTGAGCCAGTCCTTGTTTTCAGTGGAATGCACACAGTCATAGCTTTAGACCTGGACGATTGGACTAATTAGTGGCAATAGAAATAGAATTACCCAGAGACAAATGGCTCCACACTTTAGAGGCATCAGCTTCTCCTAAGGCAGTTGAGCTGTGTGTGGGGATGGGATGAAACCATAGTGAAGATTCGGAGTGCTTCTGGGAAGAGGGAAAGGAGGAATGCATGGTGGGTAGGCAACTAACATGGTAACTCTTCTTTTCTAGGTACATGCAGAGTTTTCTCGAACTTTTAGAATATGAAAATAAGAGCCCTGAGGACCCACAGGTCTTAGATAAGTAAGTATGGTACCACTTAACTGAAAGTAAATATACCGAGGTTAAAAAAAGTTTTCATAAATGGCACTCATGATATCAAGACCCAAGAAATATAATTCAGACAAAAGCATTTGTTTTCTTAGTAACAGCTCAATGTTAGATTTTTGAAATTTTGAGTTAAGAATTTAACATAGTACACAAGGAATAAAGACACTTCAAGTAAATACATTTAGTCAAAGTGAACTGGGTATTAGCTATAAACATTGCAGTAAATGTTCCATCTAGTGGTAGTTTTAAGAATGCAGTGGCCTCTGTATATACACGAATTATCTACTCAATCCTTTACAATTTTTTGAAAAAATTTTTCAATGGGATATTACATTTGAGCTCAGAAATTCTGTAATGGTGTTGTTTTGGAGAAGCAAAAGCAAGTGTGCTTTTTATATAACAATCTGAAATCTGTGGCTGCTATTATATTGTATAAAGACTACTGAGTTCTCATGCTGATGGAAAGTATTTCTGTTTTTTCATTTTTATTTAGCCAGGAAACACTAACCCTAGCTGTGAGTGCATTATTTTTCCCAAGAGAAATTAGGATCTCCTTCATATTAATTTTTTCCTGTTTCATGTACACATAAGTGAATGCATGTGGCAGATCTGTTTTGCTGAGAAATTTCTAAATATACTCCTAATCCACATAGTTGTAAGACAAGTACCTGTCTTATAGATGTTCCATAAAAACAACTAGGGAAACACCACATTATACAAACAACCTTAGGAGATATTTAACCCAGACCTCTGAATGCACAGATAAGGAGGTGAGATGTGAAATGACTCACCCAAGATTGTGACAGTTCATAGCGGAGCTGGACCTATAGGTCATGGTTCCTGTGCCCTACTATACTATTCTTTACAATGTACCAGAGCTACAGTTTATAAGTAGCTAGCTCAAGTTTAGTAAATTAAGATAAACAGGGAAAAATGCCCTGACCTATTGCATACTTCACTGGGTATTTTGTCTAATGGATCTGTGAACTGTAGAAGGGGCATGCCTGGGGTTAGAGCCCCAGATGCAGTGGTTACCTTGATACAAGCCACTGCTGTCATTTGAAATATCCATATGAAATGGATCCGAGAGCTTCGTATTTTCTAATGTCATTAGCTAATGACAGTCTGTTTGGCTGAAATCCTAAGAATTAATACTGGTCTCTAGCTCCAAATTCAGGGACATAGATTTGTGGAAGTACACGGTAGTAAATTTCTGCCATATATTTCTGGAGTCCTGTCTCAGTTCCTGGAACAGGTGATTGGTGAGATGTGATTCATGGGCATGGGCCTGCTTTGTAAATGACCAGCACTGAATGCAGCGTGTGCTAGGTCATCTCAATAATAGGCCTCACTCGGTGAGTTTGGTAACTTGCCAGGTTCCTGCAGCTAGTTAGGAGACTTGGGATTTGAGAAGCCCAATGTGGTGCTCTGCGTGGAGGGAGGTGAAAGGTGAGCGTCATGGTAGCAGCTTTTTCTGTTCAGTGAGAGGTTATGAGCCCACCAGCAGGGGACTCATTTTAGTGAACTGAAAGTAGCTTAGAGGACAAGCATGTTGATCATAATGATAGAGTTTAGAAGCGCCTGGAAGATTGGGGAACTATTTCGAACCACTGAGGTAAGTCTCCTCCCTTCAGATAAATTGAGATACTTCTCTCCCTGAATAAATTGTTTGAGATACTTCTCTCCCTGAATAAATTGTTTCACTTAGGAAATATTTAATTTATAAATGCATTAGGAAAGGCATTACAAAAAGGACACATTGTTCATTATAAAATTTCTGGTGAATAATTATGACCTTTGGATTTCCAAATGGTTTATTCACCTTTACTGCTATTGTGTGTGTGTGTGTGTGTGTGTATTTATTATGGAAATAATTTATCACTGAGAAAAATAAGACTATTTGGGTAACTAAAAAGAAACATCCCAAATTTCCAGTAAGAGAGAGCAACCACTGTTAGAGTTTTCCTTCTGTTCATACTTTTTCCTAAGCATGCATATTTTCTGTATATGTAAAATATGTTTCTTAAATAAGTATCTATATTACATAGATATATACCATTATTAATAGTTTCATACTTAGTCATGTATTACTTAATGGTAGGGTACATTCAGAGAAGTCTGTCATTAAGTGATTTCATCTTTGTGCAATATATAGAGTAGATTTACCCATCTAAGATGGCTATGACATTACTAGGTGGTATAATCTTGTGGGACCACCATTTTATATGCAATCTGTCATTGACTGAAACATTATTAAGCAGTACATGACTATTCATTTTAGTAATCCTTCAGACTGGCTTGTAGTTTTCTTGTTACTGTTAACAGTGCTCTAAAGAATAGCTCTGTGTGTGTGTGTGTGGGGGGGTATTGGGGATTAAACCTGGCCAGGGGTGCTATACCACTGAGCTGCACTCCCAACTTTAAAAAACAGTTGTTGTTGATAGCTGGGTGCAGTGGTACACACCTGCAGAGGCTGAGACAGAAGGATCACAGGTTCAAGGACAGCCTCAGCAACTAGGCAAGACCCTCAGTGACTTAGAGCCTGTTTCAAAATGAAAAACAGAAAATAGGGCTGGAGGTGGTGTATCTTGGTGGTAGAATACCCCTGAGTTTAATCCCGAGTATCAAAAACAAAAAACAAAAACCAGTTGTTTCTTTCCTCTAGTTATTTTCCTAGGATTAGTTCTTGAAGTGGGATTATTTTCTCCAGGCTTTTGATCCATGTTAATTACCTTTAGGAATATGTCATTTAAACTCCCACACTCTAATGACACTGGTATTATTTGTCTATCTGATAAATAATCATATTACATCATTTAAATTTTCTTTCTTTTTTTGTGAGGGTAAAGTGACTGGAATTTGTGTTTTTTTTTTTTTTTTATAAATTTTCCATTGATATTAGATCTTTTGCCTGGTTCTTTGATAGGATACTCATCTTTCCCTTTATTAAGTATAATAACTCTTGCAAATATACTTTTCTAGTTTTACTTTGTTTTTATTTATATTGTGTATTCCTATAGAATTACTGTAATTCTACATAATAATATTTGTTTCTTTTTTTTTTTTTTTTTTTTTTTTTTTTTTTTTTTTTTTTTTTTTTTTTTTTTTTTTTTTTTTTTTTTTTTTTTTTTTTTTTTTTTT
>PVLC010009266.1:0-54737 GCA_004027655.1 Graphiurus murinus | reverse complement strand
GGGATATGTACACAATGGAATTTTACTCAGCCATAAAGAAGAATAAAATCATGTTCTTTGCAGGGAAATGGATGCAACTGGAAAACATTATGTTAAGTGAGATTAGTCAGTCACAAAGAGTTAAGAAGCATATGTTCTCCCTAATATGTGGATGCTAGGTAGAAGATGGGGCATAGGAGGGTCTCCAGATGAAAAGGAGTGATCCTCGATAAGCAACGAAGTTGATTTAATTTTAGTGGACGCAAGGGGCAGAGGGACGCCCTAAAGCACATGATGTACTTACACAATCATATCAAGGTCACTCACTGAAGTGAACCTGAGGAGGAGGGAGGGGGAGGGGATTGGGGTGGGAATTGGGGAAGGTTTCAAATGAGAATTGTGTGCAAATATGTTGTTAACAACTCGTACTTAACAAAGATGTATGCTATATTGCACGAATTACTACAATAAAAAATTAAAAAAAAAAAAAATTCCATTCCTTACATCACAGTTCACAGTTGGTGTACATTGTTTGGGCTCTGACCAGCACAGATAATGATTAGTAATTTTAATTTTTAGGGTGTATTAAACTCACTGGTATTTTTATTTTGTATCCAGAATTTAGTATCAGACTGAGCAGTTTTACTGGCTTTGAAGTTCTCTGTGCTCTGCGTTTTCATCTATCCCTCCATCCTATGTTTAACTTTTTCCCCACAGTGGCTGAATCATTTTACACTTCTGCCAATGCATGAGGCCCAAACTGGCCACATCTTCAATAGCACTTGCTACTTTCTGGTTATTTTTAGACTCTAGATAATTACTATAAATTATATCTATAAATGTGTGCTTCATAATTATAACATTTACATATGTATATATTTGCAAATGAATTAATAATTATGTCATTGGTTGCCTAATAGATTATTGTGGAACTATTGCATGAATATATAAATGATAAATAAACTAACAAACATTTTTACAATAGTTGCAATCCCAGTTAAATTGAACAACCATTATTGACACTCTTCCTTCACTATGTAGGAGAGTCTGTAGTGACCCAGAACACACAGTTCAGCATGCGTGTCTTCATAAGAACAGTTAGAGCTCTTTTCCTGATGTTCGTGTTACACTTAGAAGTAGTTCTGGCTGAGAAGTCTGAGCAATCAGCCCTTGATGTTGAGAATCTGGTCTTGACATTAGCTCCCAGACCTGCTGCAGGCTGGTCACTTAACCTCGGGTTTCAAGTTTTTTCATCTGTAAAATTGGTATAGAAACATTTACCTGCCCCTCAGGAAAATATGAAGATTTCTGAAAGTAAATGTTTTAGAACGTGCTTTTAATGTGAATGCAATTCCTGAAATAGTGAAGAATCCCTTGCTTCTTCTTCCTATACCCACTGATGCCCCCCCCCACCCCTCAGGGAAATCTCTAGATTTTGTATAATCCTTCATATGGTATTCCCAACCCAGAAAACAGGTCTCAGACACATTTCAGAGTTGATCAAATGTGGAAATCTGTGTATCCTCCTGCAAGGCACTGAGGCCCAGTCAGGACACAGTTTCACATCTTCTTTACTCTAGGCAATATGGGATTAGCTTGCTAGGGCTACTCAGATAATAATTTTACCAGAATATCCATAATTTTCCCCTGGGATCAGAATTGACCTGGGAAAATACTAGGACATTTTGGAAGACAATCAGCTGATTCTACAATTTGTCTCTGGAGTCTTCAGTAAGGAAGAAATGCAATAAAAAGTAGAGCTTCTATGTCTCAATTTTCTTAGGACAATTGTTCATTCCTTTAACAACCCCTGGGGACATAAAAGCCTCCCTCTTCCAAGTTTACAAGCTTACATCAACAGCATTTTCCCTGGGCCATAACCAAGTTGAAAGCCAGGGAACTTCTGAGTGAACAATCAGAATGTATCAGAGGTAGATAAGCACACAAAATAACTAGGCAAGACTGGGAGTGTGTGTGTGTGTGTGTGTGTGTGTGTGTGTGTGTGTGTGTGTGTGTGTGTTACTGGGGACTGAACAAGACGGGGGGATTCTACCTCCAAGGTCCACCCTAGACCTTTTCATTTTCTTATTTTGAAGCAAAGTTGCTTCAAAATAAGGCTGCTGAGGTTGTACTTGAACTTACTGCAATCAATCTTCCTTTCTCAGCATCCCAAGTATTGGGATTACAGGTATGTTCCTCCACCCCCAGGCAACTTGCGAACATTACATGAACTGAAGATGTACCTATATAAATCAGGACACACAAGCTGAAGGTTCCAGGCTATCTGTGCTCTAGAACTTGGAGCTCCGGTTCCATCCTCGTGCAGACAGTGAGCACTGTGTAAGTTGTTCTGAGCTCTCTTCCATGCCTCAAAGTCAGTAGTCCTCAGAATCTCCCTGTTTTCAATAAAATTACCTCAGCACCTTGGTAAACATTCATGCAAGAAACAGCAGAAGTGATATGGAAAGAGTTTTCCGACCTTCGTAAGTTATTATCTTCATTGTCTTGGCTCCTAGGTGAGAATATGATTTGAAGAAAATAGCTCACCAAAACCCCCAGGTCCACGTCACTGCCTCTTTCTGGCACAGCATTTAAATGCCACCAAGGAGTACACTGCATTCAAGATGAACAATCTTGTTCCCTAGTTAATTCATATTCTAGAGACTTCATGGTCCAGCGGACCTCTGGTCTCCTAAGCCTCTGTCTCTGGCTTGGAGACTCAGCTCCAGAACCGTCAACATGGAGTAGAATCCCTATACATGTAAACTGCACTTAGTTCATTATTAATTTGTTTCTCCTCCCTTTTGATACCCATTATTTTACGTTTATTATTTATGGAATCATACTCTCTGACATGAAATTATAAACAGGAGAGAGTAGGTTGGGTAGATTTGGGTTACAAGGGATGGAAGGCTATTCCAGTAGAGAATAGACAAGCTTTACTCTCAGGGGTCTAACAGATGAATGCAAAACGTACGGATAGAAGCAATATGCTAATAACATAAGGCAGAAACAAATAAAGCTAGTAATGGCATCGTATTCATCATGAAATGAGAATAGAAGAGAAAGCATGATTCCTTGCCTCAGGGGAGAAATGAGAAATTGTGTATTGCCAAAGAGGTTAGTGCTTAGAGACCATAACATTTTCCATAGGAAATGAGAAACTGTAAATGACAAAAGAAAAATCCCCTTCAGCGCAGCTCAGAGCATGGCCCTGCGTCTGGGCCTTGCAGCTTGAGTGCTCTGGTCTCCCTGTGTCACCCCTATGGCCATCTTGGGACGTCCCCTAAGAGAGGCCAGGTTGAGCCCGGGGTGGACTCGGATGCTTCAACCTGCTCTTGCATACCCGTTCCTCCTTCACAGTCGTCTGGACACACTCAGAGGACTGGTTGTAATCATTTTGGAGGTGAGAGTTCTGAGTTTAGAGAACTGAAGATTATCTCAGGGTTATACAGTTAATAGATGTTGAAACCAAGACTGGAACCAAGGTCGGTTTCGTGAAGCACTTGCTCCTCTGTAATGCTCTCTTACTCTAAATTGCAAGCCACTGGCTGATTCACCTGCTAGAGTTAAAGTCTGCAAAGTTACTGCTGGAATTTAAACACTGTTTACTCATTTGCCATTGAAGAACAAAACAAAACAAAACACCACCAGCAATGACAATGATTAAGGGTATTAACATACACAAAAAATGAACAAACACTTCTCATATGTCGCCATATATTTTTCATACTAATATTACTTAAAAAGTTATTTTATAGATCTTTGTTTTATAAGAAAAATACAGCTACAGTTCCGTATATCATTTTATTACAAAGGAGCCAGCCAAGTAATTTCATTGTAATTTCCAAGTGTGCAGTACCTCTTACAATTTAAAAGATATTTGTATGTTTGGTTTCCATTGATTGCTGCCTTGTAATACTCATGTTCTCACTGCCACACAATAATACGATTGTGCTGTGAAACTACCTTCCATTAAAACATTCTGTACATGCCGTTATTTGGCGTAGATCATTTTATTTTTTTTTTTAATTTTTATTTATTTATTTATTTTGCTGTACTAGGGATTGAACTCGGGCGTTCTACCTCGGAGCTATAGGCTAGCGTAGATCATTTTAAATTTATGCCTTTATACATTTAATGAAAAAATATTATTCAAATTTAGTTGGCTTATAAATGTCATTTTGAAATTTGATATTTTCAAACACTATTAAAATGTATTTTTTTAACCAGGTGTGGTGGTGCATACCTGCAATCTCAGTACTTAGAAGACAGGCAAGAGGATTCCAAGTTCAAGATCATCCTCAGTAATTTAGCAAGAATCTCAGCAACCTTGTGAGATTTCGTTTCAAAGGAAAAAAAAAAAAAAAAAGGAAGGCTCAGAGATAGAATGCCCCTAAACTCAACCCATAGTATGTCAGATTGGATGTATATATGTGTGTGTATCTGTCTACGTGTGTGTGTGTGTGTGTGTGTGTGTATACATATATATATATATATATATATATATATATATATATATATATATGTAATTTTTTAGGGAGTTGGGATGGTTAATCTGGATTATCAACCTGGTTGGACAGAGACATGCCTAGGATTAAGAAGTTTCAGACATCATGGTGTGTAACTAATGTTAGACTCTACAGTTTTGATTATAATGAGCTTATTCATAGAAAATTATTTCATTTTCTGCTATTGGATAAATCGTAAAAATCTAACCAAGTACCTTTTTTAGATTTCTGACCTTTGCTTTATTGCTTTATCTGGAGAAAATATTTGCTACTCAGATTTTATTATACTGATCTCAATTTGAGACAAAATCCCCATGTTTCCAATTATACTGTAGAAACAGTTTTTCATAAGGAAAAAAAAAAAACAATATGAAATGAAGATGAGCTCATTGAAATTGTGGGGAAAGAGATTCTCAGACAAATACTATTCTTTGGTCAAAATTTCTTCATGCAGTAGAAATTTCTTGCCAGTAAAAGAGTTCATGGAAAGCAAATTTTGATTATATCACCGAGTCTTTTTTTCTCAGTGAAAAATCATCAGAGTGACATAAAGATAAGTTGTCTGTGGCTGATACACTGGGGATTAGCCAACAGTTTCAGAATACAATGTGCTCTGGGAGTGTTTGCTTCCAGTTACATAGTAGAATAGATGCTTCTACCAACTTATGCCATTGAAAGAGATTATCAATTTTTGTTTTAATTGACAAATTATTTTCTATACTTATGGTTAACAATGTAATGTTTGATGTATGCACAACTTGTGGAATTACTAAATCAAGCTAATTAACATATTCATCACTTTTCATGCATATTATACTTTGTGCAACGAATCTCAAGAATAAACACCCTCTGTCTTACAAGGATTTTATACTTTTTGACCAACATCTCCTGTCATACCAGTCACCCCTTACCCCCAGGACCAGTGACCACCATTCTGTTCTCCATTTTCATGAGTCTTACTCTTTTGTACTCCACATAAATGAGAACATGTATTTATCTTTATGTACCTGGCTTATTTCATTGAGCATAATCTCCTTTAGGTTTATCTCTATTGCCACATATGCAGAATTTCCTTGTTTGGAAAACAAAACAAAGAAAAAGAGCATCCTTTTGTGTGTGTTTATACAAATATACATATTACATTTTGTTTATGCAACTCTTGATGGATATTTAGGAGGCTTCCATATCTTGGATACTATGAATAATGCTGTAATGAGTATGGGTATGCAGATATATATAAAACTGTTGGATCATATGGTAGTATTATTTTTCTTTTTTACTCTTCTGAGTAAACTCCATACTGTGTTTCCATAGCAGCTGTACCACTTTACATTCCTTCCAACACTACATCGGAGCTCCTTTTCCTTCATGTTCCCACCAACACCTAGCTTTCCTATTTTTGATATTAACCATCAAAGAAAGGCAAATTAAAGCCACACTAAGGTACCACTTCACACATTTTCATTTTGATGTTGAGCACTTTTCCATATACCTGTTAGCCCTTAATATGTTTTCTTTTGAGAACTTATTTACATCCTTTAACGTTTTTTTTATTCTTTTCATTTCTTTTTGCAATACTGGGGATTAAACCCAAGGACATTATACCTCAGAGATACATCCTCAGTCCTATTTTTTATTCTTTATTTTGAAACACGGTCTCATAAGTTGCCAAAAACCCCACTAAATAGCTGAGGTTGGCCGCGAACCTGGATCCTCTGGTCTCAGTCTCTCAGGTACTGGGAATTACAAGCAGGTGTCACCATGCCCAGCTTATTATTTTCTTTTTTAACTTTTGTTTTTGTGTTTGCTTTTTTTTTTTTTTGTACTGGGAATTGAATCCAGGGGCATTCTACCTCCAACCTCTATCCCCCAGACCTATTTTACTTTTCAGTTTGAAATGGTCTCATTAGGTCGCTGAGAGTCTTGCTAAATTGTGGAAGCTGTCCTCAAATCTGCAATCCTTCTGTCTCAGGCTCCCAAGTATTGGTATTACAGGCATGCACCACCACACCCTGCTGTTCTTTGACAGTTTTTTTAATTGGGCTCTTTCTTTTCTTGCTGCTGGTTGTCTGCAGCAAGTCAGAGACTGTGCACATGCCACAATTACTATGATCTACATTATGATGTCAGAAAAAGTTCAAGTTCAATCTTTCTCATTCCTCATCTCAGCTTCCTTTCCCCTCCCTCCCTTGGTTGCTTCCATCATCCACCTAGTGAAACCAAAGCTCTACTAATTAGATCTGACATAACAGTGCTTTTACTTTAATGAAGTCTTCATGTGTTTTATCATGTATTTTGCATGTATTCAGATTCTTATTTGTGACAAAATAAATAAATTTGCTTATAATATGTATATGCATATATGTACAAACATGATAACATATATGTGCATTTGCTGTGTATAGACATACTTCCTGAGGGAAACACACCAAGAGCTATGTGCCTATATGTTTTCATCACTATGAAACTCAATATGATGTGCAATTATAATGAACCACTAAATAAAACAAATAAATGAAAAATATATAAAACAAAAGAGAAAGAAAGGTGGAATATTAGAATGGAATTGGGGAGGTCCACGCCATTGCCTGTCAATATTGAATCAAAACTGTGGCCTTGACCTTTCTCATAGCCAAAGCAGAGAGGGAAATATTTGTCACATTACCTAGTAAGAAAAGTATGTGAGAAATTTGATTATTTTAAATGTCAGACTGATAACTTAAGGAAAGTTCTTCCAATATCCTAATGTCACTATAGTAAAAACAATATTCAATTACTCTCTGTTTGATAGTCCCTCTATTCATGATAACATAATAAAATCTTTTAAAATCTGTAAAGTATGTCTTTAGCCTGTCAGATGATAATTAAATATAATTAATCTAAATTCAGTTTCCTGGTTTCTGTGCCAGACCTGTGGAATCAGATTATATAGGTGAGAGGTTTAGGATGCTCTTTTCCTTGATTTGATTTTGTTTTCAATAATCTTTTAATTATTTTTTTGCCACCTTTGGATTCACATCAAGCCCCATTCTAGTTTGGGGGGCCTATGGTCTGTTACTGGGTTGGCCTAATGTCACGTATTTTAATAAATGCAGAAAGTGATTTATAACTACTAAGGTTGCTGTGAAGTTTAAATGATGTGTGAAATGCACTTGGGCACATGGCAAATACACTTTGAATTGCAATTGTTATTCTTATTTCTGCTTACTGAAGGAAAGGTTCTGTTTTCTGCTGACGCAATGTTTGATGTTGTTAGAGATCACCATGTCATCAGATCACTCTCTTGGCCCTTCAAATCACACCAGGTGACCAAATAAACATTGTCTATAAGACAAATAATAGGCACTAGCATGGGATCTATACATATTTAAAACATGCTGTCTTATCGTCATTTACAGTTTTCAGACACCCTTTCCTCATACTCTATCCAGGGTACACAATCATTGCAAGTGTCTCTTTAAGTTGGGTTCATCCCACTTTGAACTGAAAGATCAAATTCTTCGACACTTAACCCATATGTTTTCTTTGTGCTTAATACTGCATGAGATCTAGGTAAGTACAAGGTCCTCTTCTTGGGACTTTACACAGAAGACTTCATTTAGTTCTTAACACACCTCAACGACACAGATATTATTTCTGATATAATTTTTCATATGAAGGACTAAGGCCAAGGGACTTTGAAACATTTGTTCAAGGTCACAGAGCTGGTGGTGACTGGGCTGTAACTGATAAATCTGTCTGTCTGCCTCCAAGTCAATGTTCTTTCCATGAGGGCATGCTTTTGTGTCACTTTTTTCCTGTGATGAAATACACACAAAATAAAATTTAAAATCTTAACCATGTTTAAGTATATGGTTCAGCAGTATTAATTACATTTGTAAGTTATATAAACACCACTACATATCCATTTCCATACTCTTTTTCATCTTGCAAAAATGAAACTCTATATCCATCAAACACTAACTCCTCATTATCCTTATATCCAGCTCCTGGCAGCCACTGTTCTACTTTTTGTCTCTATGATATTGACTACTCTCAATACCTCATATGATGAAATTAATACAGTATTTGTTCTTTTTTTACCAAATTATTTCAATTAGCATAATGTCCTCAAGATTTATCTATGCTGTAGCCTATTTCAAATTTGCCTTCATTTGTAAGGTTGAATAATATCTCATTGTATGAGTATACTGTATTTTCTTTGACCATTTATCTGTTCAAAGATACTTTGGCTGGTTCTATAACTTAGTTATTGTGAACTGTGCTCCTATAAACATGGGTATGCATATATTCATACACATGTTCACTGACTAATTTTTTTGGGAAAATGAGTACAACAATTATGGAAATCAATATTGAGGTTCCTCAAAAAACTAGGAATGGAACCATCATATGCCCCAGATATACCACTCCTTATAATAACAAGAATTAAAAGAACTAAAACCAGCAGGGACTTTTTTACCAGAAATTGTTCTCTACACAGAAATCCCACTCAGTAATTTAGTTTTAAAAGCTAGACTCACAATTCTTTACTATATCATCAATCCTAAATCCTTTCTAAAACTTGGGCTAATATGTATTCCTTGGACTCCCCTCCAACACACACACACACACACACACACACACACACACACACACACACACACACATTTCTTTGATCAAGTATGTTTGAGAAACACTTGGTGAAAAAAGCTAAAATTATAAAAGCTAAAATTCCTACTTAAAATTTTCAAATAGGACCCTTCACTACAAGACTCTAAGCCAGTGAGTTATTCCTCATCTAAGATATAACCATTTTCTCACCTCTGCTTCAAATATTGATTCTCTCAATCCTATCTCTACACATCTTCCAAAAATACTTTATTAAAACACACATCCTCAAGTCTTACCTGGTAGCGTGCAGCTATACCAAATTGTCCATAGAATGAAACTCAAGTCCTTTGGCTCAGACTGCAGAGCAGAATGGCTCAAGTCCATGGCTGTTGTGAGTCCTCTCCTCCAGAAAACCCCTGGCCCATTCACTACTTTAAGTGCCCTTCCTCTTTTTTACCATGGACCATCACCTGTAGTGGCAATAGGTTGCTTAGAAATATATGCATTCTTTAATTTGAAAGGACCATTTTACCCAAGGGCATGGCATGTAGCTGAGGGCATAGGAATGCAGAGTCCAGAGATTTATTAAACTGAGTCTCACACTCTTATGTCTTTGATATTTGGTGTGTGTCTCTCCCATTAGCTCTTTCAAACTATCTCTAATGCTATCACAGCAAACACAGATGTAAAGATCATTGCTGTTTTCCAACCTATCCTCAAACCACTGACATGAAATGACATTTTTCTGTATGTCCTATATTTTTTATTAGTGATCTTTATACTTTATGCCCCAATAGCAGTGTGTAGTCACAGCCAGGCCTCTCTGCATCCCTGAGACATCAATCTTGTCAAACCTAATTGCATCAAAGCTCAAGCCATTGTAAATGAAGTGCAGCTTGTCAAATAAAAAGAAAAAAGAAGCAAAAACCATGCATCCAACCAGCACTTTCATTTTAAGGTGTGCCCTGGAGAGACTTAGTGGTTTCCTAAACATTCCTCTATAGTATTTCCAACCTTTCTGCCAGTCATGATGTTGTTCTTTATTTAGAAACATTTATTTTTCCCAGAATTGGTCCTGATTCTGCCCAAGTTAAACACTTCTAGTGTAGAACTCCATGATGTGAAATTAAATCGTCTACATTTCTGCTGGAGGCCAGCCTTTCGTGGCAGCTTGAGATTTGTGACAGTTTGATGAAAGACAGAGGACACGCCGCGACATCCAACCAATCGGCCTGTAGCCCTATAGCCCGGCACAATTTGACTTGGTCATTGTCCAGCTTGCAAAATCTTCAAATATTATCTTTCAAAGTTACCTGCATCTCTGTGTTTGTGGAGTGTGCAAGGACCCCATGCCACCTGCTTATCCAAATACTATGTTTTGCAGAGATGAGCCCCAGATTTTGCCTGCTGGACCCATGCAAGGTGTGGAAAGCCTTTCTGATCAAAGCTTTACCTAGTTAAACTAATTTAATTAACCTAGTTAAACTAATTTTATCTTCAGGCTCCTTATTTTCAGTGTAGAGATTTGTCTGGAGGAAAGGATTAGAGAAAAGCAAGATGGGGTTTCCAGCTTACTGAAAATATTCTTTTTCTTGATCTGAATGTCAATTATGGTACTGACAGTGGTGGTATTCATTTGATAGAGTTTAACTTATTTTTCTCTATGTGAAGTATATTGTTAGAAAGTGATTTTATAAAAGTCTTGATACATTATTTGCAGAAAAATGGTTGGAATTAAAGAATAGTATGCTAAGTGAGATCATGCAGTCT
Source organism: Graphiurus murinus (assembly GCA_004027655.1). NCBI lineage: Eukaryota > Metazoa > Chordata > Mammalia > Rodentia > Gliridae > Graphiurus > Graphiurus murinus. Next base: position 43,884 of record PVLC010009266.1, on the reverse strand, counting down.
TAGAAATCGAATGTTTTTTCTCATATGTGGAAGGTATAAAGAAAACAGAAAACAAAAGGGACTTTAGCTAATCAAGGAGAGAGACAAGTAGAATAGTGGAAAGAGATAGGGGAGGGAGGTGGGGAGGAGAAAAGAAGAACTATTAAAGGGAACAGTTCAAATCATGCCTTGCCCATGTATGAAGGTGTCACTACCAACCTCACTACTATGTACAGGCAAGGAAAACACATCAAGACTGATGTGCCTGTTTATTTTTATGACTTTGAATCTCACTATGATGTATAATTACAATACACCAATAAAAATATAAAATAAAATAAAATAAGTCTTAGAGAATCATGTGCTCTTTAACTGAGTTAAGATATTTTATCTAGAAATAGTTATGTTTTATCTTACAGTCTAAAATAAAAACAGGGCACTTTAAAAATAGTTTATTTTTATTAATATGTCTTAATTATCTGTATTAATGGAGTTCAATGTGATATTTCAGCAATGTGTTCAATATGTTTACTGATTGAACCAGCCTCACTTTACCTACTCTCATTCCCTTCTTCCCAACCTCTGGCAATCACTACTCTACATTCAGATCTACTCAGTTTAGTTTCCGTATGTGAAAAAGAACATGCAGTACTTTTCCTTCTGCACTTGGCTTGTTCACTTAATGTTCTCTAGTTCCAAGAGCAGGCTTTGAGGTCTAATAGATCAGAGCGAAAAGTGCCAAGCCTGCTCCTCACATCGTGTGTGCTTCCTTCTGTTTCTGTTTTCCCACTTGTTAAATGAAAATTATAATACTTACTTAGTAAGGTAATTGAGATCATTGAGTGAATAATAGAAAGGCACTTAGCCAGTGCTCAAGAAAACACACACACACACACACACACACACACACACACACACACACACCAGCAGCAGCGGCAACATAGTTGCATTTGAAATGAGTAAAGACAAGCTGGATGCTGTTCTGGAGAGGCTGAGGTATGGCTGCAGTGGTCTTGTCAAGGTTGCCCAGGAGCAAGGAAGGTAGAGTGCAAGTAAAATCTACTATTTCTGTGTACGAGGAGAAACAAAGGAAAGCAAAACCAAGAGTCATTGTTAGAACTTGGGTGGGAAAGCGCTGGCTCTATAAGAATGAGAGGAAACAGAAGAGCCTGCCAACACCCAGCCTGAGGGGATTTCTATTTTCTCTGTAGCTTGTTAATCCTCCTCTAGAGTATAAGCTTCAAGAGGGAGAATACTTTACTTTTGTTTAAAAGATGTACCCAAAGCCTGTAGAGCCATGCCTAGAATACTTTGGTGTGGATTAAAGATAGTCACAGTTCCTGGTGAGTTCATCTGATTTAATTCTGCACTATCAGAATGGCCTGGGACCAGCCGACAGTCACATGTTCTTGGATATTAGCCATGTATTATTGTATCTATTGGAATCTTATCTACATCTAATTTGAAATAGATGAGACAATGCCTCATGAATTGGTATGCAACTCTGCTTTAAGGAGAATTAGATTTAAGTCCTCCTATTTATACCTATCAACTTGGGACAATCATTTAATTTTTATTTATTTATTTATTTACTTTTATTGGTGAATTGTAATCATACATGTTTGTTAGGTACAAGCTGGTAGAGACATACATGCACACATCTCTCTTTTAACCCTTCCCTAGTTCCCACCCCACTCCCTCACTCTCCCTCCTTTTCAGGTTCAGTTTAGTGATTGACTTTGATATTTGATGTTTGTAAAAGTGCATCATGTGTATTAAGGTGCTCCCCCCCCCCACATCACCTTCAGTTAAGTCAAATCTAAGGGTTTTGCTTTCTTCGTATGGAGTTTCTCTTCTGCCCCATTTTCTCCCTAGATTCTGCATATTAGGGAGAACATACGATTTTTTACTTTTTGTGACTGACTAATCTCACTTAACAATATTTTCCACTTCTATCCATTTTCCTGCAAGTGACATGATTTCGTTCTTCTTTATGGCTGAGTAAAATTCCATTGTGTGCATATCCCATAGTTTTATAATCCATTCATCTGTTGATGGACATCTTGGCTGGTTCCATAGTTTGGCAATTGTGAATTGTATGGCTATAAACATGAATACACATGCATTGGTCTGATATTTTGGTTTCCAATGGATAATCAGAAGTGGTATTGCTGGATCTTATGGTAGGTTCATTCCCATTCATCTAAGGATCCTGCATACTATTTTCCAAAGTGGTTGCACTAATCTGCAATCCCACCAACAATGTATTAGCATTCCCAATTTTCCACATCCTTGCTAACATTTGTTGTTGTTTGTGTTTTTGATGATTGCCATTCTAATTGGTGGTAGGTAAAATCTCAGGGTAGTTTTGATCTCCATCTTTCTGATTGCTAATGATATTAAACATTTCCTCATACATTTATTGGCCATGTCTATTTCTTCTTTTGTGAAGTGTCTATTTAGATTCTTTGCCCATTTTTTGTTTGGGTCATTTAGTTTCTATAAACAAATTATTTTTTTACACATAAACTAGAGAGAAGATCAACATCTCAGAGTTCTTATTCATTAGTAACATATTGTTCATAAAGCGGCATCTGGTGGGAATTAGGGCAGAGGTGTTTACACAATTTCTTAGCTTATTAATTGACTAGGTAGATTTTTCTATCCCTGGACAGAGAGGTTATTCTTCCTCATAAGTCATTATTACATTTTACGCATCTGAGGCCTTGGGAATAAAGGTCAAGTAAAACAATCACCAGGATTTTCTTTTCCTTAGGGGATAAAAAAAGAATAGTTGTGACTGTTAAGAAGATTATGAAACACGTGTTCCTGACAAGGATAATAAGGAAGGAAGCAGATATATACTAATTATAGCAAAATAAGATTTTATTAAGCCTTCAAAATGATCAACAAACCTAAATGTATAAAATGTTCTATACTTATACATTTAATTAGTAATTAGGCATCATTTTCTTTTCAAAATGTGCATCAGTCTGTCCATACTTTGCTGCCTTATGTGCTTCCATGACAAGTTGCATACCCTCAGAAAGAAACCAAAATCAAGGGAAGGAACAGAGAAGAGTGAATGGCACAAGTTCTTTCAGGACAAGAATGTCCCCAAGGCCAGGGTGGCTATGTATCTTCACCTGTATGTGGAGTTTCTTCGGAAACAACACTGGAAGTTTCCCAGTTCATTTCTGTCATCTCAGACAGCATTACCACTGATATAATCCAAATGACTGACTGCACAATTTAGAGAAAGGAAGATTTATTTGCCATAATTTCTTGGAGATTCTAGTCTCAGGTTCAGTCAATGTGAGGCCAGGGTCTATGGATCTCAGGGCCCCACCGTGGGAAGCAGAGGGAGAGTGCACAGGCTCTGGTCCTCACATCATAGAGGCTGGAAACAGCAGGAGAGCAGAAGGAGGGGAGGAACTTACATAATGTCTCAGGCCACATATCCCTAGGGATTCCCCTTCTCCAGCCACTCTCCACTGGCCAGATCACCACCCAGATAAATCCATTATAATGTCCTTACCTACTGATGCTATTACAGCCCTCATAACTTAACTATATCAACCCTGAACTCTTCAGGGGATAGTCTGTATCTGACAAATTACCTTGGTGAACCTGAAAGTATCAGTAGCCACAAGGCATGGAAAGAGGTTACAAAAGAGGGTTTTAATCCATAATCAGAGAATAATTTTCTAGAAGCATTTATTCCAAAGTCATTTCCCCAAATTCATGTGTCAACACTAGCCCTGTGCCAGCCAGAACCTCAGACCTGGTTTCCTTTTGTTCTTGTTCTCACCAGCACCAGCCGCTGCAGTGAAGTCCTTGGTCTATATTAGGATTCTCTGGAGAAGCAGACCAAGAAAATGTGTATGTACATAATTATGCATTTAATTATACAAGGGGATTCATGGAATTGGCTTACATGATCAAAGGCTGGTAGGTTGCAAAATCTAGGAGCTGCTCAGTCCAAGAATCTGAATCTTAAGAACAAGAGGGACCAGGGATGAAGAACCAGTTTGTTGCTGAAGGCCTGGAAGGCCACTCTTGAGCCTTTGTGTGAGCTCAGTTCACAGACTGAAGAATCTAAAGTCTGATATTGTGGAATGGCAGCAAATGCATCTGCCCAAGAACTGAACTATCAGGAAGCACAGCTTCCCACTTGTGCTTCTCTTTCTTCTGGACCCCAGCCTATTTTTATATGCCACACACACTCAGGATGTACCAGTCCATACTCCTTGCTGAGCTTCATGCCTGTTATCTCAAGAAAGTTTCACAAATACACCCACAAGTGTATCATTGCTATTATTTGCTAAATTTTATACCATGATTTCATAAAGCCTCTATAAAACTTCTGTGGAGAAAAATAATTCTGATGTTTACATACCTTGGAGAGTTTTGAATTTATTGAAAATTTATTAAAGTTAGTTATACCTGGTATTTCCCAAAATTAGTTAACTAAAAGAGACCTTATTATATAGTACTTAATCTTAATATTTCCCTGATTTTCAACTCTATAGAAATGGAAATCTTCTTCTACAATATTTTCCCAGTGCCTGGAAGAATGTGAATTTTAGCAAAAGGAGGCCTTTCACATAAAGAGGTTTGCAAATGAATGGCTCACAATGTTCATTAAAATTTGCCTGATGTGAAAGTCTTTGCAGCTAAACATTTTATATTCAGACTCCTGAAGAGTGATCTGGCTAGTCTAATCCTGCCTCTCCATTTCTTTTGAAAGTGATTGGTTCAGGTGCCCAACAGGATAGAGAAAACCTGATGGAATATTTGTCACATAAGAAATAAATAAAAGAAAAGATTTTCCTTCTGCACCTCTTCATGACCTGTACGTCTGAGTGATCCCTGCAACCTCTGTAACCAATTGTCATCTGGGACCACAAGTGAACCCAGAGCTGGTACACAGAAGAGGAGTGATCAACAAATATAAAGGCCTGTGATACTGATGACATGAGTGGCCCAGCAAATCCTCCAAATCTGGAGATAGCTTTTTTGTTGGGCTCCTTGTCCCTGTAGGAAATGCATGTGGCCTCTGTTTAGGCCAATCTGAGTCTAGGGATTCTAACTCACGAATGTACATCTCTTAGGAAATGCACAAAAGACACCTTAGGGATTTCCGAAATAAAATTGGTGTCTTCATTCTGAAAGGAACTGATAGAGGTATGTATTTTTCTATATCTGTCTAAGGATTTTTTTAATTAAAAAAAAAGTATATAGATTGGCTAATTGATTGCTTTTTGCAGGGAGACAGGATGGAATATAAATAAGCAGTTGAGCAATGTCAGTTATGTGGGAAAAGTAAATCATCTGTTAATGAGGATTATGTCTAGTTCTCCTTCATACGCTAAGTAGCATAGAGTTGGGAGTTACTGCAAGTTGTCAATATCAAGGAAATGACCAAAGATGTTAGAGTGTCAGAAGAAAACTTTACGGATATGTCACCACATCCGAATCTATTTTCATATATAGATATTCTGGCATTTTAAGTTTTCTAGGTTTTTTAAGTTACATGCTTACTTTTTTCCTTAGATGAGAATTCTTGAGGGTACATTATAATTAAGATCATTTTTCAATTATACAACCCATTATCTTCAATAATAAATATTTAATAACATATTCAAGATATAAATATAAGTTTAAAATACAGATACACTATTTATAAGTGAATCCCACATATCTATATATAATAAAACATACTTTATACAATCAAGGAATATAAGAAGTTAATGTAACATGGCAAGTAGAAATTATTAGATTATTCTGCAGGTTGTAGGCAAATGTTTCTTCATCTACAATCCCTGGATGTATAAATATTTATGTGTTTTCTTTTGTAAACACCTGAAAAATATGCTTCTCTCTAAAAAGAATTCTCTTTCTTCAATTACCACCTGGAAAAATTCTCATCTCATTTAAAATATTACTTCTTCAAATAACTCTAATTTTTTCAAAGTAGTGTGTAATTTTTACTCCTCTGTCTTTCATATCACAGTAAAGGTCTAGTACAGCACTTTTATGTGTCTTTTGTGTTATTATAGTTCTTCTTGCATAGACAGGCACTCCCACAACATTAAGGAGCACTCACATCCCAATGGCACTGTTAGAATCCAGGTGAAGAGAATGATATTTTCTGTCCTCCAGAGGGACACTCAGACTCCTGTCTATCCATCTCAAGGTGGATAGACAGGAAGAGAGTCAAAGAACACCTACAAGCAATAGCAGAGAATGGAGCTATGCCAATGGTCTTGGTTCACAAGGAACAGAGTGGGTGCCAATAACAGAGCAGCAGGCAGTCTCCAAACACTGATTAACATGAGTGGGAACTGATGCTGTGGCACTGAGCTGGCAGGACCCAGGAAACAGGAGGACAGGCACTGATGTCAGCATAAGTGCAGAGAGCTGGGAGACTCTGCCTTAGAGGGACTGGGATCCATGTTGTACCTGGGGGATGGAATTGCTGCTCCATGTGAGTTGGGGCTGGCTCCCCCTGCTCATTTTTTTCATATCTATAGTGTGCTTTTGTTTGATGAAAAAATTGGAGTTGTCAAACACTAGCAAAATCTTTTAAAATAATCTAGGGTATCTTTGTCAAACATCAGTTGGCTATAAGTGTGTGGACTTGTTCCTATATCTATATTGTTCCATTGGTCTTATTCTGCCTATCCAAGACAAAGGGGATCTTTCTCTCTTCTAAGATCTTCGATTTCTTTCTTTAGTATTTTTAAATTTTCATTCTAGAGGTCTTTTACCTCCTTGGTTAGGTTTATTTCTAGATATTTTATTGATTTTGAAGTAACCACACTGAGATTCCATTTAATTCCACTCAGAATGTCATCTTCAAGAAGTCAAACAGCAATAAATGCTGGCAAGGATATGGGGGAATAGGAACTCTTCTACACTGTTGGTGGGATTGGGATTGGCACAGCCACTATGGAGATCAGTGTGAAGATTCCTCAGAAAACTGGGAATGGATGCACCATATGATCCAGCTATACCATTCTTCAGTACCTTTCCAAAGGGACTGAAACCAGAGAATGACAGCAATATATGCATATATATGTTTATAGCAGCACAATTCACAATAGCCAAATTATGGAACCAATGTAGGTGTTCATCCACAGATGAATGGATTACAAAATTATGGAAAATACACACAATGGAATTCTACTCAGCAATAAAGAACAAAATTAGGTAATTTACTGTAAAATGGATGGACCTGGAGAACATTATATTACTTGAGATTAGCCAGTCACAGAAAGTAAAAAGTCATATGTTTTCTCTCATATGCAGATGCTAGGGAGTAATCAGAATACAAGAGAGACTCCAGATAATGGAGAAGAAACTTCAGTGGAACAAAGGAGGTAGTCCAGGGAAAGGTAAGGAAAGAGGGAAGATCAATGAAGGAATTACTACCATCATCAACTTTATGTACATATGTGAGAATATCAATGTCAATCTCAATACCCTGTATAAGGAAGGAGGGAAATGGGGAAGGAGTCTGGTGAAAAAAATCACCAAGGGCTGTGTGCATGTATGTCACTATCACTGTCAACTACATTGTAATGTCAGACAATAATGCACCAATAAAAGTAAAAAATAAAATAAAATATTCTAGGGTAGGTAAGTAGTTATTAAGCAAAACTTTTATTTGATTTAGGCAGAATTCATGTGATGCATTAAGTATGAAATGTGTAGTGAAGAAGCAGAGGATTTGTGTCAAAGTCAGGAAGGGATGGGAGTACTGAGAGTTGTTTTTGAAGTAAGTACTCATGATATATAAGTATAAAAGAGTCGCTTAATATTTTGAGTACAATAACAGACATAAGTTTTTAATTTCCATGACATTTTAATTCAGCCATATGCTGGTGACACCCATTATGGCCTCATATGTCCTCTGCTCAGGAAACACAAATGTATCCTATAGTTCCTCAAAGTGTTAATTCCCAAGCTGCAGCTATGCCAACCTACTTTGTCCTTATTTCCCTCCACTATAGCAAGTGTATTACTGGCACAGGGCACTTTCCATCTGCAGGCCAGATTGTTTGAACCTCCACTTGGTTCTGCATTTGCACCATCAACTGGAAGGCCAATATGTCCAAGCATTGGAACAGATGTGTGAGCTTTCCATGCCTGGGGATTCAGATAGGGAAGACTTCTAGTGTCATTGGCATCCTCTTCTAAGTATCTTGACATTTGCCATCTTTCCCTTGGTTTTCACTGTGCAATAAGCTGTGTGATGAGTGCTTTAAACTGGCCTGCAAGCTTTGCTGCTCAGTGCCAGCTGTGACCCCTTCCCTGGTTCTGTCCTTGCAAAAAAAAAAAAAAAAACAGTCTCCCACAAAAGTTTGTGGGGAATCAAGTGCACTCCAGAAGTAATTGCATAATGAAAAACAAAACTGGAAAAGCACTTTTGCTTGAGAGCCAACCAGAAGTTGTAAAATTTTCAATTGAGGATTATCTGTCATTTCTTTGTAGTAAAAAAATTGTAGTTGAATTAAAAAGAATAAAGCTGTGAGCCAAATATGTTAAACTTATTAGCAATGGCAAGTATTTATAGAATATTCTCTCTTGTATTACCATCTGAATAAGTACATTCACTCGAGCTTCTGTTTTGCTTCATGTGACAACTCACTTTGTAAATCTGAACACAAAATAATATTTTCAAGTGATGTTAAGAAAGACAAAAACTTGTGTATCATAATTAAAACACATTCAGGTAGTGGCAAATATTATTCTTTGGGTGGGAATGCTGGACACAATCATTAAAAACTTGTAAATATTTTGGGTTAAATAGATTTTATATGACAACTAATGTGTAGAGTTTATTTGTTTTGTTTTGGAAAAAGGGAAAGAGTATGTATGGGAAATAGAAATAGACAATGAGGAAGCTAATATTTATTTCATGATTATCAAACACTTGAAGTAGTTATCATTGTCTTCTTGTGAGGTGAAGAAAACAGGATTTTTTACTCAAATCAAATGCCTATGTCATTTGAACATTAGAGTTCCAGATATTTCTGACTCTTGTCATATGAATGAACATAAAACAAAGATGTGGTACATAAATCTTTGGCTCAGAAGAAATAACTAGATAGTTCTCCTCTGTAGTGCAAATGTAGACCTAGTGAGGAGGAAAGTAAACTTCATTTCATATTACAGTCAGTTTTCACTATAAAATCCACAGAGTAAATGTTAGCACATCGAGCAAATGAGATAAATCATTTTCCTCTCATCTTATCCCAAATTCTTATGACTAGAATTTGATTGGCTTAAAGACGTTTTTTAACCTGTATTACTCAGGTCATATACACAATTGCTTTGACAAACTTTACCCAGATTTAATTTTTTGTTGCCCAACTTAATGAGGATAAATGCATAAAGTATGAATTAACTGTCATGATTTTAATACTCCTGTTACACCTTCAACTAAAAAGTGTATTGAATTTTGCAAGATGCAAAATCCAAACTCAACTGAGAAAATGAGCAAAGTATTACTAGATCTTATTTTCCTGGAGCTGTATACAATGTTCCATACAAAGTAAGTGTTAACCAAAAGTAATTTTTGATAATTAACATTTAAATAAATTAACATTTTAAATAAATAATTAACATTTAAAAATATACTTTTATTGAAGTATCTTTAGACAAAATTGATTTTCTGTATAAAATAAATGTCTGCCAGTCATGGTGGTGCAATCTTGTAATCCCAATACTTGGAAAGCTGAGACAGGAGGATCATAGGCTTGAGGCCAGGCTCAGCTACTTAGTGAGGTCCTGTATGTCACTCCAGAATGTGAAGCTGTGACGGCCACCCAGATGCCAAAAACCACAGGCATCTCGGCAGACCCAATGACCTGGCCTGGCGTGGAATGACATAGACCCCAGGAAAAACAAGGGAGTGGGCGCTGCAAAAGCACACGACAAACCAGCTGGTGTGACCTGGTGTGCCAGCCCCTTCCAGCCAACATCCTGCCAGCTATCCAGACCTCCACTGTCCTCTTGCGCCCCCAGCGATCAGAGGTGAAGCAGGCAACAACAGAAATCCGAGCAGCAGGGACCTGTAAGTGTTATTGGGCCCCTGAGGTGCGGAAGCACCTATAAGAAGGATAGACACAGGCACCCGCCCTTATACGGGTGCACATAGGGCATCTGAAAAGGCCTGGCATTTAGACTGCGCTTCTGCCATCATCAAAGGCAGAGAGAGAGACGCAGCCAGGCCCTGTGGAGAGCCCAGAGACAGAAGCCAGCAGCGGGAGAGGCACCAATGAAACCCCCTGCCTGCACTGACAGCAAATAAAAATGATACAGACACACTCAAAAATTTAAGCTTGATATTTACGAACTAGCAGGGTGTTTGTTCTAGTGGTTGGTTGTTGTTTTTATGTTTCAGGTCTTTTGCTTTTGTTTTTGTTTTGTATTATTTTTGGTGTCAAGTTTATTGGTTTTTACTCAGTTTCTGTTCTGTACTGCCTTGGTTTACCTATGTTTGTTTGGATGATTGCTTGCTTTCTCTTTACTTGCTTAGCTTGTTGAATCTCCTCTTCAAAGAAGTAATATCAGAGAATTTTCCAAACATAGAAAGAGAAGTCGACACACAGGTGCAGGAAACATACAGAACTCCTTCAAGACAAGACCAAAGAAGTGGTTCGCCACACCACATAATAATCAAGTTGACCAATGTAGAGGCCAAGGAGAGAATTTTAAAGGCAGCAAAAGTAAAAGGCCAAGTGACATTTAGAGGCAAGCCAATTAGAATCACTCCAGACCTCCCAAATCAAGTCATGAAAGCCAGGAGAGGCTGGAGTAACATATTCCAAACTCTGAAAGAAAATAACTTGCAGCCAAGATTCTCATACCGAGCAAAACTCTCTCTTAAAATTGATGGGGATATAAAAACCTTCCATGATAAACAGAAAATGAAAGAATTTATGTCTTCCAAACCAGCACTAGAGAAACTACTTAAAGAGATTAACTACAAAGAAGAACTCACAAGTAAATGTCAGAACCAGAGAAACAACAATTTCCAGGAAGCAAACAACTAAGCAAAGAAGAATAAAATCCACCGAAAACAGAAGTCAAAACTCAAAATGTTAGGAATCAAAAATCATCTCTCAATAATCACATTGAATATAAATGGTCTCAATTCCCCAATAAAAAGGCACAAGGTGGCAAAATGAATCAAAACCCAGAATCCATCTATATGCTGCCTGCAAGAAACACAACAAACAATCAAAGATGCTGACAAGCTAAAGGTGAGGGGCTGGAGTAAGGTAATCCATGCCTGTGGTACCCGAAGACAAGCAGGAGTAGCAACCATGATATCAGATAATTTGAATTCAAGCCTAAGCTTATCAGAAGAGACAAAGCAGGTCATTTTTTATTAGTAAAAGGAACAATCCAGTAAGAGGAAATAACAATCATCAACATTTATGCCCCAAATGCAGGTGCAGCCACTTTCATAAAACATACTCTGTATGATACAAAGACACACATAGACCCCAATACACTAATACTAGGAGACTTCAATACTCCTCTTACATCTCTAGACCATTCCTCCAAACAAAAGGTCAGTAGAGATGCCTCAGACTTAAAGATTACCATAAATCAAATGGATCTATTAGACACATATATACTCTTTCACCCAACTACAGCTGAATTCACATTTTTTTCCAGCTGCACATGGAACCTTCTCCAAAATAGATCACATTCTGGGCCACAAAGCAAGCACTGGGAAATTCAAAAAATGCAACATAATTCCCTGCATCTTCTCAGATCACAATGGAGTTAAATTAGAAATAAACTCCAAGAAGACCCAGAGTAACCATGGAAACAGATGGAGACTGAACACCACATTGCTGAATGAAGACTGGGTCATAGAAGAAGTAAGGAGAGAAATTAAAAAATTCCCAGAAACCAATGAAAACAGAGACGCAACATATCTAAACCTCTGGGACACCTTAAAGGTAGTACTGAGAGGAAAAATTATGGCACTGAGTGCCCATATAAGAAGAACAGAAAATCACCAAATAAATAACCTAATGACACAGCTCAAGCACTGGAAAAACAAGAACAGTCTAACCCCAAAGCCAGCAGAAGACAGGAAATCATGAAAATCAGAGCAGAAATTAATGAAATAGAGAATAAAAAAACAATTCAGAAAATCAACAAAACAAAAAGCTGATTTCTCGAAAAAATAAACAAGATAGATAAACCATTGGCCACCCTAACCAAAAGAAAGAGAGAATCAGCCCAAATTGCCAAAATAAGAGATGAAAGGGTATTTCCATACCTACAGTACGGAAATACAGAGGATAGTCAGAAACTATTTTGAAAACCTATACTCCAACAAAATGGAAAATCTAGAAGAAATTGACAAATTTCTAGACACATATAACCTTCCAAAATTGAGTCAAGATGATATTGAAAACTTAAATCATCCAATAACAATCAAAGAGATAGAAACAGCAATAAAGAGTTTACCATCAAACAAAAGCCCAGGCCATATGGTTTTCCAAGTGAATTTTATAAAGCATTTATAGAAGAGCTAATCCCAATACTCCTCAAGCTATTCCGTGAAATAGAAAGAATTGGGACACTCCCAAACACATTCTATGAAGCCAACATCACATTAATGCCAAAGCCAAATTAAGACATCTCAAGAAAAGAAAACTATAGGCATATATCATTGAGGAACTTAGATGCAAAATTGCTAAACAAGATACTAGCAATGCACATTCAAAACTGCATCAAGAAAATTATACACCATGACCAATTCGGGTTCATCCCAGGGATGTAAGTCTGATTCAACATACAAAAAACAATCCATGTAATTCACCACATAAACAGAATCAAAGACAAAAATCATATGATCATCTCAATTGATGCTGAAAAAGCATTTGACAAGATCCGACATCCATTCATGCTAAAAGCACTTCAGAGAATCAGAATAGAAGGAACTTACCTCAACTTCATAAAGGCAATACACAATAATCCCACAGCCAATATTATATTAAATGGAGAAAAACTGCAAGAGTTCCCACTAAAGACAGGAACAAGGCAAGGATGTCCATTATCACCTCTTCTGTTCAATACAGTACTTGAGACTCTAGCCAGAGCAATAAGGCAAAAAAAGGAAATTAAAGGGGTAAAGATAAGGAAAGAAGAACTAAAACTATCCCTTTTTGCAGACAACATGATATTGTATGTAGAAGACCCAACAAACTCAACCAAAAAATGCATAGAACTGATCAACAAATTCAGCAAAGTGTCTGGATACAAAATCAATCTTAAAAAATCAGAAGCTTTTCTATATGCCAACCATAAATCCACTGAAAAAGAAATCCAGAAAACAAATTCTACTCACAATAGCATCCCCCAAAATAAAATACTTATGGAGAAACCTATCCAAGGAGGTAAAATACCTCTATAAGGAAAACTACAAAAAGCTGAAGAAAGAAATCGATGAAGACCTTAGAAGATGGAAGGATCTACCATGCTCTTGCATAGGCAGAATAAATATCATCAAAATGGCCATTCTCCCAAAACTGATCCACAAATTCAATGCAATACCCATGAAATTACCAAGGTCACTCCTCACAGACATAGAAAAATCAGTCCTTAAATTCATCTGGAAGAACAAAAAGCCCAAGATAGCCAAAGTAGTTCTTAGCAACAAGCACCATGTAGCCGGTATCACAATACCTGACTTCAAACTCTACTACAAAGCCACAGTAATAAAACAGCTTGATATTGGCACAAAAACAGACACACAGACCAATGGAGCAGGATAGAAGACTCAGAAACAGACCCACAGACTTACAGTCAACTGGTTTTTGACAAAGGAGCCAAAAATATACACTGGAAAAAGGATAGTCTTTTTAACAAAAGGTGTTGGCAAAACTGGTTAACCATATGCGGGGAAATGGGAAAAAACCCGACTTTCTCACCCTGCACAAGAGTCAACTCAAGGTGGATTAAAGACCTGGAAGTTAGGTCGGAGACCTTGCACCTGCTTGAAGAGGGCATAGGAGCAACACTTCAACACGTAGGCACAGGTCAAAACTTTCTCAACAAGACCTCAAAAGTACAAGCAACCCTCAAGAAGATCAATACATGGGATTGCATTAAACTGAAGAGCTTCTGTGCAGCAAAGGAAACTATCAAGAACCTAAACAGAGAGCCTACAGAGTAGGAGAAGATTTTTGCCAGTTACTCTTCTGATAGAGGTCTAATATCTAGGATATACAGAGAACTTAAGAAAATCACAGCTAAGAAAGCAAATAACCCAATCCAAAAAAGGGCAAAGGATATAAATAGACACCTCACAAAAGAAGAAATACAAATGGCCAATAAATGTATGAGGAAATGTTCCACATCATTAGCAATCAGAGAGATGCAAATCAAAACTACTTTGAGATTTCACCTAACTCCAGTCAGAATGGCAATCATAAAAAACAGGAGCAACAACAACTGCTGGCGAAGATGTGGAGAAGTGGGAACTCTAATACACTGTTGGTGGGATTGCAAACTAGTGCAACCACTCTTAAAAACAGTATGGAGGATCCTCAGAAGTATGGGAATGAACCTACCATATGATCCAGCAATACCACTTCTAGTTATCTACCCAAAAGAATGGAAACCAAACTATCAAACCGATTCATGTGTATCTATGTTTATAGCTGCACAATTCACAATAGCCAAACTATGGAAGCAGCCAAGATGTCCATCGACAGATGATTGGATTACAAAACTATGGTATATGCACACAATGGAATTTTACTCAGCCATAAAGAAGAATGAAATCATGTTATTTGCAGGGAAATGGAGGCAACTGGAAAACATTATGTTAAGTGAGATTAGCCAGTCACAAAGAGTAAAGGAGCATATGCTCTCCCTAATATGCAGATGCTAGGGAGAAGATGGGGCATAAGAGGGCCTCCAGATGAAAAAGGAGAGACCCTCGAAAGCAAAGAATTTTATTTAACCGAAGGGGTTGGACGGGGGTGGGGCACACTAATGTATATCAAGGTCACTCACTAAACTGAACTTGAGAGGGAGGGAGCGTGAGGGAGCAGGGTGAGAATTTGGGGAAGGAGTCAAATGAAAATTGTGAGCACATATATCGTTATCAATTTGTACCTAACAAAGATGTGTGCTTACAATGTAGGAATAAAAATAAAAATAAAAAAAAAAAACCAAAAACAAAATAAAGAATAAAAAAATAGGTCTGGGGGTGTAGCTCAGATTTAGAATTCCCCTGGGTTCAATTTCCAGTTCCATACAAAAAAATAAAATATAAAAAATAAAATAAATTTCTAAGAATGCATTTTCTGCCTAATGTTCAAGTAGGGACAGTCATGGTAAGAGAATTGAATGGAGACACCTCATGTACAAATTTCATTTACTGTGGAATCATTATTCTGAAATTTTATAATCAGTTTTAGATTCCATAATAACTTTAAATTTATAGGACAATGTCAAAGAGTCTCTTCTTGCCAACATTTGTGCAGCTCTTATCTAAAAGATTAACCATGTAACTTGAGGGAAGGAGATTTATTTTCTTATGGTTTCAGGCTCTGTCCATATGAAGCCGGAGACCACAGATCTCAGGGCATGGCACTAGGAGGCAAAAAGAGGGAGAGCACATGGGCTATGCTCCTCACATCCTGGAGGGCAGAAGCAAGAGAGAGAGGAGAAGCAGGAGGAGGAGGAGGAGGAGGAGGAGGAGGAGAAGGAGGAGGAGAGCATTTATATAATCCCCAAGGCCACACCTCCAGGGACCCACTCCGACCATACCCTACTGGCCTGGGTCACCACCCAGGTAAATTTATTACAATGGATTTATCACTACTAGGATTACAATTTTCATGACTCAATTACATCATCTCCAAACATCAATAAATGATCACTTTAGAGGACATTTTATAACAGGGTCAGACAGAGTATTACTGAGTATATCACATGCATTTCACTTATTGTCGGCAATTTATATTACTATAACATGTGTCACACTTATAGTTAACATGGATAAAGTATGAATGACTATAGTTAATATTTTATTTGCATTTTAACTTCTGTATAATGCCCTTTTCCTGTTCTAGAATCCCAAGGGCTCCTCTAGTCCATGGAAGTCATTTTGACTTACCTTATGTTTTGACATCCTTCATCATTTCAGGAATATTTTGCAGACTATTCCTCAGTTTAGGTGTGTTCCTGCTCCTTTCATAGCTAGACTGTCATACAGGTCTTGGAGATGAGACCACAGGGGTGGGTGCTATTTTCAACTTGTCAGAAGTCCATGTTATCGAGATGACTTCCCACTGGCTCCAGGGAGTTTGCCAAGTCTCTCCACT
Source organism: Graphiurus murinus (assembly GCA_004027655.1). Classification (NCBI taxonomy): domain Eukaryota; kingdom Metazoa; phylum Chordata; class Mammalia; order Rodentia; family Gliridae; genus Graphiurus; species Graphiurus murinus. The sequence goes on along the minus strand of PVLC010009266.1, from coordinate 27,529 downwards.
GTGTCCATTCTCACTCTGTGCATCTTCTGCTCCTGTTCTCTGTGGAGGAAAATCAGGAAGCAAGGCCACACATGAGAGGAGGGCATTATAGGCCATTCAGCAATGGGTAAGAATTTACCTAAATCATTTGCACCAAAGTAAGTATCCAGTTTTCCCAAGCCTGACCTGTGTCTCCAGAGTTTGTGAGGCTGAGCAAAATGAAGCATAGAGGTAATGGATATAAAGTTGGGGACATCACTTTCTTACATTTCCTGAGTAAGGACAGTAAGATCAGACAAATAAAAATAAGATAGCAGAGCTTTCCAGAAGTAAAGACGTAATTTTAACTGATATTTCTTTGACTCTAACTCTGTAATTTTTCTAATCCTTTCTGAAGAAGACACATTGAGAAAGTTTAGTCTTCCTTTCAAGTAAATTGGTCTGTGTCCAAGTTTGCTAATTCCCTGGCAATGGCTGGCTTTCCAGATGGCTCTGAGAGCAGTGGGGCACCAGAGCTGACACACCGTCCAGTGCAGCACACAGGTGTGGCACTCCTCGGCAGGCTGCACACCCAGCTACTGGGGAGAAAAGTAGGGGTGTGAGGCCATCTTCCTCAGCCAGAAAGTGTCCCCGCTGCTTGAGACTGTCATTTCTTCTGTACAAGTCCCTGAGAAAACCTGCTTATTGTAATAAACACATCCTCAGTAACATAAATAACAGACCTTGAAACATTAGGCATTTCTCTCTTTGTACCTTGGAAACTTCACGCACTGAGAATACACAGCTTGGTATGATATGTCTAAGCAAGACAACAATAGAAGGAAGAATATGATGGATTGCTTAGGCAGTAAGAATTAGAAACATGTGTGTTCTGAAAACAAGCAAGACTATCTTAGGTAAGTCTGTGACCCTAGTGCATGGAGAACATAGAATTAATGAAAGAGAATCGAGAGGGAAAGAGGCAAGGTAGCATAAAAGGAGGAGAAGATGCTGAATGGTACAGGAATTATATATACGGAGATTATGAAAATTTTCCAATAAATATTATGACTATGAAGCCAAACAAATATTTTACAGTAGAATATTTATACACACAATTACCTAAAATAGAAAAAAATAGCATCAGCAAAGCATCATTGCACACACCTATAATCCCAGTAGTTGGGAAGCTGAGACAGGAGAATTGCAGGTTCAAGGTCAGCCTCATAATCATAGAAAGCCCCTCAGCAACTTAGTGAGACTCTGTCAAAATAAAACAGAAGGGGTACATGGGGATATAGTTCAGAGGTAGAAGGTCCCTGAGTTCAAACCCCAGTACCAATAAAAAGCATCAAGAAGTACAATATTGCCTGGCGTGGTGGCGCAGGCTTGTAATCCCAGCATTTGGGAGGCTGAGACCGAATGATCCGGGTTCGCGGCCAGCCTCAGCTACCAGTGAGGCACTCCGCAACTTAGTGAGACTCGGTTTCAAAATAAAGAATAAAAAATAGGGCTGGGGGTATAGCTCGGAGGTAGAATGCCCCTGAGTTCAATCCCCAGTACCGCAAAAAAAAAAAAAAAAAAAAAAGTACAATATTGTTGCTTATTCTATGACTTTTAAAGAAAAATACAGAACAAAATAAAATGCAATGCTATTGTGTGCTTCATAGTGTTTTTAAGTTAACTAATAAAGAAGTATTTGTGTCTAGTAATTTTGTGCTCATAATTTTAAAAAGTTTCTCTATAACTAATGAGGGCATGACAATTCATATATTTTATTCACACTGCCATTTAAAAAGTAATTAATGACAAACAGAAATTATCAATAAATAACAAACTTCCTGGTGACTTACTTTATATTATAGCTTTATATTGTTATAAAACCAGCTTTTTTTACAGCAACTTTTTCGAGCAATTTTAGGTTCACAGCACAATTGAGAGGAAGGTATACACAGAGTGTACCTTGTTATCAGCACTCCTCCAAAGTAGTCTATGCTCCACAACAGAGGAAGCTATATTGTTACACCATAATCACACAAAGTCTGATGTTTACATTAGGGTTACCTCTAGGTATTTTTCATTCTGCAGGCTTAGATAAAGGTATAATGACATGTTTCCATGGTTACAGAATCCATAAAGAGATTTTTTACTTCTCCAAATCCTCATGTTTTTCATGTATTTATCTTTACTTCTATCCACAACCTCTGGAAGCCACTCATTTTTTACTATTTCCATAGTTTTGCTTTTCTAGGATATTATATAGTTGGAATTATACAATAGCCTATTCATATTGGCTTATGCACCTATTTTCCTAGTAGAGACTGACAGTTTAATTCTTTTCAGCACTAAATAATATTTCATTCCATATATATATATATATATGTATGTATATATATTTATATATATACATATATATACACACACACATATATATATATATATATATAATTATATCTCATTTACTTGTTCACCTATTAAAGGACATCCTAATTGCTTTCATGTTTTGGCAACTATCAATAAAGCAGCTATAATGATCTGTGTGCAGGGTTTTATGTGGATAGGAAATTTCAAATTCTATGATTATATACCACTGAGGATAATTCCTGGATCATATGGTTAAACTATACTTAGTTTCGAAAGAACCATTTGCCCATCTAACTATTTCTTGAATTGGCTAGGAATACCTACCAACAATAAATGAGAATTCTGTTGCTCCACATCCTCACCAGCATTTGGTGTTATCAGTGTTCTGGATTTTGGTCATGCTAATAGGTGTATAATAGTACTCACTGTTACTTAAATCTTTGTTGTTCTGATGACAAATCATATGGAGCATTTATTTTCTTGTTCCTTTGCCATATACTTCCTTGGTGAGGTATCAGTTAAGGTATGTGGACTACTTTTTAATTGTGTTGTCTATTTTCTTATGGTTTGGTTTTAAGTATTGTTTGTATATTTTGGATAACAGTCCTATATCACATGTTTCTTTTGAAAAATTTTCTCCAGTCTATATCTTGATGATATCTTAACATTGCTTCTGAAGAGCAAACATTTTTAATTAATTTTAATCTGGCAATTCTTTCTCATATGGATTATGCTTTTGGTGTTGTACCTAAAAAGTCATAACCCTATTCAATGTCATCTAAGTATTCTCCTATGTTAGTATTTCAGTACTACAGTTTTTTATTTTACATTTAGGCGTATGATCCATTTTAAGTTAATTTTGTGAAAGGTATAAGATTTGTGTCTTTTTTTTTTTTTTTTTGCAGTACTGGGGATTGAACTCGGGGGCATTCTACCTCCAAGCTACACCCCCAGCCCTATTTTTTATTCTTTATTTTGAAACAGGGTCTCACTAAGTTGCAGAGTGTCTCACTAGGTAGCTAAGGCTGGCCGCGAACCTGGATCCTCTGACCTCAGACTTCTAAATAGTGAGATTACAAGTGTGCACCACCACACCCAGCTTGTTTTGTCTTCTTTTAATGTGAATATCCAGTTGTTTCAACACTATTTGTGGAAAAGATTATTTTTTTCCATTTGATCTTTACTCTTTTGTCAAAGTCCACTGATGATTTTTATGATATGTGTCTCTGAGCTCTGCATTCTTTTTTTGTTTGTTCATTTATTAATAGGTACATTGTAATCATATATCTTTGTTAGATCCAATCTGACAAAGGCATATATGCACACATTTCTCATTTAACCACTTCCCCAATTCCCACCCCACTCCTTCACCCTCCCTCCTTCTGAAGTTCAGTTTAGTGATTGACTTTGATATATTTGAAGTACATCATATGCATTAGGGTGTCTCTTCTCCCGCATCTGACCATCACCTTCAGTTCAGTCAACTTCTTTACTCATCTAGGGTTTCTCCTTTTTAATCTGGAGTCCTTCTTATGCCCCATCTTCTCCCTAGCATCCGCATATTAGGGAGAATATATACTTTTTTATTCTTTGTGACTGACTAATCTCACTTAACATAATGTTTTCCAGTTGCCTCCATTTCCCTGAAAATAACATGATTTTGTTCTTTTTTATGGCTGAGCAAAATTCCATTGTGTAAATATCCCATAGTTTTTTAATCCATTCATCTATCAATGGACATCTTGGCTGCTTTCATAGTTGGGCTATTGTGAATTGTGCAGCTATAAACATAGATACACATGCGTTGGTCTGATAGTTTGGTTTCCATTCTTCTGGGTAGATACTGAGAAGTGGTACTGCTGGATCATATGAAAGGTTCATTCCATTTCAACTGAGGATCCTCCATACTGTTTTCCAAAGTGGTTGCATTAATGTACAATCCCACCAACAATGTATTAGGGTTCCCACTTCTCCACACCCTTGCCAGCATTTGTCGTTGTTAGTGTTTTTATGATTCCCATTCTGATTGGAGTTAGATGAAATTTCAAGGTAGTTTTGATTTGCATCTCTCTAATTGGTAACGATGTTGAATACTTCCTCATACATTTATTGGCCATTTGTATTTCTTCTTTTGTAAGGTGTCTATTTATATCCTTTGCCCATTTTTTGATTGGGTTATTTATTTTCTTAGCTGTGATTTTCTTGAGTTCTCTGTATATCCTAGATATTAGTCCTCTATCAGAAGAGTAGCTGGCAAAATTTTTCTCCCACTCTGTGGGGTCTCTGTAGAGGTTCTTGATAGTTTCCTTTGCTGCACAGAAGCTCTTCAGTTTAATGCAATCCCATGTATTGATCTTCCTTTGAGTTGCTATAGCTTTTGGGATCTTCTTGAGAAACTTTTGACCTGTGTCTATGTATTGAAGTGTTGGTCCTATGCCCTCTTCAAGTAGCTGCAAGGTCTCTGGCCTGACTTCCAGGTCGAGTTGACTCTTGTGTAGCATGAGAAAGTGGGGTTTATTTCCATTTTCCTGCATATGGTTAACCAGTTTTGCCAACACCATTTGTTAAAGATGCTATCTTTTTCCCAGTGTATATTTTTGGCTCTTTTGTCAAAAATCAGTTGACTGTAAGCATGTGGGTCTGTTTCTGAATCTTCTATCTGCTCCATTAGTCTATGTGTCTGTTTTTGTGCCAATACCATACTCTTTCTATTACTGTGGCTTTGTAGTAGAGTTTGAAGTCATGTATTGTGATACCTCCTGCATGGTTCTTATTACTAAGAACTACTTTGGCTATCCTGGGCTTTTTGTTGTTCCAAATGAATTTAAGGACTGATTTTTCTATGTCTGTGAGGAGTGACCTTGGTAATTTCATGGGTATTGCATTGAATTTGTAGATCACATTTGGGAAGATGGACATTTTGATATTTATTCTGCCTATCCAAGAGCATGGAAGATCTTTCCATCTTTTAAGGCTTTCATCAATTTCTTTTTTCAATTTTTGATAGTTTTCCTTGTAGAGGTCTTTTTCCTCTTTGTATAGTTTTATCCCTACTTATTTTATTGTTTGGGTGCTATTGTGAGTAGAATTGCTTTCTGGATTTCTTTTTCAGTGGAATTATGGTTGGCATATTTATAGCATTGAGTGCCCACATAGGAAGAACAGAAAATCACTAAATAAATAACCTGATGACACAGCTCAAAGCACTCAAAAAAACAAAAACAGTCTAACCCCAAAGCTAGTAAAAGACAGGAAATTATGAAAATCACAGAAGAAATTAATAAAGTAGAGAATAAAAAATACAGAAAACCAACAAAACAAAAAGCTGGTTTCTTGAACAAGTAAAGAAGATAGATAAACCATTGGCCAACCTAAGCAAAAGAGAAAGAGAATCAATCCAAATTACCAAAATAAGAGGTGAAAAAGGGGATATTACCACTGACAGTATGCAAATACAGAGGATCATCAGAAACTATTTTGAAAATCTATACTCCAACAAAATGGGAAACCTAGAAGAAATTGACAAATTTCTAGACACATATAACCTTCCTAAACTGAGTCAAGAAGATACAGAAAACTTAAACCCACCAATAACAATCAAAGAGATAGGAACGGCAATAAAAAGTTTACCATCAAACAAAAGCCCAGGGCCATATGGTTTTCCAAGTGAGTTTTATAAAATACTTATAGAAGGGCTAATCCCAATACTTCTCAAACTAGTCGGTGAAAAAGAAAGAAATGGGACCCTCCCAAACACATTCTATGAAGCCAAATCACATTAATACCAAAGTCAAATAAAGACAGTTCAAGAAAAAAAAAAAAAAAACTATAGGCCTGTATCATTGATGAACTTAGATGTGAAACTGCTAAACAAAATACTAGCAATGTGCATTCAAAACCACATCAAGAAAATTACGCTCCATGACCAATTCGGGTTCATCCCAGAGATGCAAGGCTGGTTCAACATACAAAAAACAATCCATGTAATTCACCACATAAACAGAATCAAAGACAAAAATCACATGATCATCTCAATTGATGCTGAAAGAGTATTTGACAAGATCCAACACCCATTCATGCTAAAAGCACTGCAGAGAATCAGAATAGAAGGAACATACCTCAACATCATAGAGGCAATATACATTAGGCCCACAGCCAATATCATATTAAATGAAGAAAAACTGAAAGAGTTCCCACTGAAATCTGGAAAAAGACAAGGATGCCCATTATCACCTGTTCTGTTCAATATAGTCCTTGAGACTCTAGCCAGAGCAAAAAGGCAAGAGAAAGAAATCAAAGGGTAAAAATAGGGGAAGAAGAACTAAAACTATCCCTTTTTGCAGATGACATGATACTCTACTTAGAAGACCCCACAAAGTCAACCAGAAAACTTATAGAACTGATCAACAAATTAAGCAAAGTGTCTAGATACAAAATTAGTCTTAAAAAATCAGAAATTGGGCTCTGTTCTGTTCCACTGATCTGTTCTTTCACAAACAATAGAATGTCTTGAACACTGTAGATTTATTAAAAGCATTGATCCAGGTAGTATCAGTCCTCCAACTTTGTTCTTCTCTTCCAATATTGCCTTGGATACTCTACTTGTAAACAGTAAAATCAGTTTGTTGATATCTACAAGAAAACTTGCTGGGACTGTGATTGGGATTGTATTCAATATATAGAACAATTAGGGAAGCACTCATATCTTGATAATATTGATTCTTCTAATCCATGAACATGAAATATCTCCCCTGTTGTTTAATTCTCCTTTAATTTGTCTTGAGAGTTTTGTAGTTTTTCTGATATAAATTTTGTACATATTTTGTTACATGTATACCTATTTCAATTTTGGAGTGTTCTAATGCAAGTGGTAGTGTGGTTAAAATCCTTTCCCACTTGTTCATTGTTGTCATATAGAAAAGATATATAATTTGTAAATTATCCTTGTCTCCTGTCAACTTGCTATAATCACTTATTAATTTCAGAAATTATTTTTGGTGATTATTTGGGGTTTTCCACATGGATAATAACATGTAATCTATAAAGAAAGACAGTTTTATTTGTCTCTGACAATATGTGTATATTCTATTTTCTTTTCTTGTCTTATTGCATTAGGTAGGACGTACAGTATAATACTGAAAATCAGTGGTGAGAAAGTATATCCTTTCCTTGTTCTTGATCCTAGTGGAAAAGCTCCAATTTGTTACCATTAAGTTGAGATAATCATAGGATTTTTGCAGATAGTCTTTATCCTATTAGATTTATTCCTAGTTTATTGATAGTTTTATCAAAAGTGGATAATGGATTTTTTCTCAAATGTTTTCCTGTATCTATTACTAGAAACTTTTCTTATTCAACCTCTTGATGTAATGATTTACATAAAGTGATTTTCAAATGTTGAAGCAGCATCCCACTTTATCATGGTGTATAATTATTTTTATACAATTTTCTTTTCAATTTGTTAATATTTTCTTGAGTATCTTTGCATATATACTCAAGAGATACATTGATTTGTAATTTTCTTGAAATGTCTTTTCTTTCTTTTTATATTAGGTTAATGCTGGTTTTTATGTCCCAGTGTGCACAGTCTGGATGAATGTTCCATATGAAACTAAGGTTACTTTCTTTTTATGACCCATCATATATTACTAGAACCTTGCACAAGACTTGTAAAGTGAACATCTCATACATATTAAGCAAGAAAAAATGTTTTCTCTCAAGTTTCCTGTAAACCTATGAGGACTTCTTCACTTTTTCTAAAACTAGGTGAGGCAGAGGATGAAGAAGATCGCATTAAAAATGGGCAGTTTAGTCTTTAGCAGGCATGCTCTACCCTACCAATTACCTTACTTTAGGAACTTTATCTTTCAATCTAATTTTCTTCATCTTTAAGTGGGAGTATATTTATCTATTTGGATGAATTGCTTTAAATATTAAACGTGTAAATGTACATATCCCAGTGTGTGACATTCACGGAATCTGGTATTCATGTTGGGTCAAATAACTCACAGTTGTGAAGGGACAAATTTACTTACTTTTGCTTAGACTCAGATTCCACAGAAGAAACAAAATAGAAAATTAGGATCATTATATCAAGAAAAAATAAAAATGGATAAAAAATGAAAAAGTAATATATTTTATATTACCAATGAAAAATAATAACACCATGAATGATATAAATAATGGCTTGCACTTATTCAAAAATTGTGAAAAAAGTTATGGAAAATGGAGGTGGGGAAGTAGGAGAGTTTATGTAATAAAAAGAATTCTAATCTACTATAATAAAGATATCATTGATAAACTAGAATTTATAAACCATGCAACACCCCATGCCATTTTATATAAAAGACAAGCATACATGGATTCAAAATAGAGTTTATAGGTAATGTGTAAATTGGTAACATTATTACCTTATTACACATACTCATTTGTCTAATTTCCATATTGTTCTTTAGCTTTAAGCCTCTTAAGGCAGGTAGCATAACTGTTTGGTCCCTACTCTGTACTTAATACTTTGTACTTATTAGTCACTCAGCAAAGGACAAATATATGAACAGATGTATGAAAAGAAGTATATGCCACTAAAATCTCTTCCAGTTGTAAAATCATTTGACTACAATCACAATATTATAGAATAATGAACTACTCTTTGGTGAGCAGTAAAATATGTCACCCTTATGCAAAGCATTCTTTCAGGAGAAAATATCTTTGGAAAAGATCATATTAAGCTGTCAGAGAGAGCAAACTAAGCTACTTAGCTATTAGCTACTATGTTGTACTAAAGAATTCATCTAACATTATATACCCTTTCTACCCCACAATGTATAGCCATGTGACTACGAGCTGGAAATCTCATGCAAGTGGAAGGCAGATGTTCCACTTCCAGGGATAATTGTAATTCTCTTGTGCTTCCTTCATGTTAACACAGAGCAAACACTATTGAGTTTGCAAATGATTATGAAGGAAAAAGAGATCCTAAAAGTACACATACAGCAAAAATATGTCAATAATAAAGGTCAAATCAAGACATTATTAAGCAAAAACTTGTTTTCTTCCTTTCTCTGAAATATACTATAGGAAGTTCTCCTTTCCTATTATGTAAGTGTGTGTGTGTGTGTGTGTGTGTGTGTGTGTGTGTGTGTGTGTGTATGTAAGAGAAAGAAAATGTCTTTACTGAATTCTTAAATGTTTATTTGATTTTTGGTTTTGTAGCTATTTTTCTTAGTACACTGAGATAATTCATTATTTTTGTGGATTGTGGCTTTCATTTATTCTGATGAGAAAGGTGTCTGTCAATCTAAATTCTAGTTCCTAGTAAACAATATGCATGTCTTCTTTGGATTATTTTAAATTGTATCTTTTCTCATTGTTCTTTTCACCCCAATACATTTAGATGTGTATTCCTTTTATTTATTCTGCTATAAATGCAATTATCTTCATATATAAATTTGAGCATTTTTTAAAATCCTGAAACATTTATAGAGCATTCTTTTAGTTGCCATTGTTTTCTTTGAATTTTTCTCTCCTTTTGTTTTTCCTAATATCTTTTCTCTGGATTAATCTTAATTCAAACTGTCTTATTTTTAGTTATAGTAAACTTCATATTCCTTTTCATCATTTTTTTATTCTAGATAATTTATTGTTATATCTTCTTTTTGCAAAATGCTACTTTAAATTTGTCTCAACAGTTGTTTTACCTATTTGATCCGTATAATCATAATTTGTATATTTGCCTTTTGTTGTATTCTAGTATCTTATTCTTGGCTCACATTTTAATTTTTGGCTCTCTTCTAATTTTTTGAAATATTTCAAATATATGCATTAGCTTTCACCTGTATACCTTTGAGTGTGTTCTTCTCTGAACTCCCATGGTGTTATCTTTTTCTGTGTTATAATTTTGGATTGAATGTTCATTTTTAAACAGCAGAAATTTGTGGGAATGTTGTGGGGATACATACCAGTATTATTTATACTTGTTTTGTAGGAGGATGATACCAATTTCTGAACATTTAAAATTAATTAGTTAAGTATAAGTTAAATTAAATTTAAACTTCAGATCCATGTGAAATCAGGCCTACACAGAATCCTCAGAGAGTACATTGTCTCACGCATAACATTGCTAGTAGCTTAATCATTTTCTTCCATTCTTATCTTTCATTCAGCATAAAGACATATATCTATCTATATATAATCTATCTATCTATCTATCTATCTATCTATCTATCTATCTATCTATCTGTCTATATACATGCATACAGATAATTTCTAAGTAATATAAATAATGTAAACATATTACTTTACAATAAACTCTATATTTAAAATAAATAATAAAATAGATTTCCAAAATTAAGGATCTTTTTCTAAAAATATATATGAAACAATTCCAATATAATATGCCTAAATTACTGAGATTAGTAGATCCCTTGAGAGAACCATACCTGATTTTCTAGTCTCTTCATTTTGTGTACCTGGAAATTTATCTCAATATTTTATTAATTATTACATTATTACAAAAGCATCCCTGCTAAATTATATTCATGATTTCCTTGTGTGTGTGTGTGTGTGTGTGTGTGTGTGTGTGTGTGTGTGTGTGTGTGAGAGAGACAGAGAGAGAGAGAGAGAGAGAGAGAGAGAGAGAGAGAGAGAGAGAAATACTGGGGGTGGAGTGGAACCCAGGGCCATATACCTTTGAGCTACACTCTGAGCCCTATTTTACTTTCTAGTTTGGAACAGGATCTCATTAGGTTCCTGAGAGCTTCACTAAGTTGGTGAGGCTGAGCTCAAACCTGCAATATTCCTGTCTCAGGCTCCCAAGTACTGAGATGAAAGTTGTTTTAAAGAAAAAAAATGTATTTTAAAGTAAATTCTACACTCTGATAGTGCAAGTTCTGTATCACATTTTTCTCATACCAATTAGAAGGTAAGAGGGATGTACTGATAACAGAGGAACATAAACACAATTTGAAGATAGAAAATTTTGAGTAACTGAGAGCTGATGGAGCTTCAGGCTAAGAAACAGGACAATTACTGTAACATGGAAGTGCATGTGAGTGGGTATATGCATAAGCAGGTTGATATAATTGGTACTGGAAAGATAATAGTACCTATCTAGGGGCTCTTATTTTTCCATTGAACTCAAACTGAGGCATCTGCTGAGACACTGTGCAAGGAGAAAGTTGTTTAATTCTATAAAGAAACATATGTGTATAAAGTAATTGTCTTGGGCCACTGCAGATGAAAAGAATGAGGAAAATGTCATTAGGAAGTGCTGAAAGCACATTTGAAATTTGTTACTATAAATTTAAATTTAGTCTAGCCAGACATGTAGATATAATATGTATTCATGATATAATACATATGTTACATATGTACATAATTATACATATCATATAAACAAGACTATGCTAGTCTACTATATTAAGTACTATAGTATACTACATAATACACTGTACTATATAATATACTACATAATACATGCATATATATGGTTCATTATAATGTAGTAAAAAAATATTTTTGTATAGTATGTATATAGTAATCTTATTCCATCACTAAAACACATTTCTCTAAGGGTGAATCAATCAATGTGTTATCTTTAACAGGTTTGATTTTGGATCAAAAATAAATAGAGAAAGATTCATTCAAGGGACTTGAGTCTATTAAAAGAAGCACTATTACAGCCAGACTATTTAACCTAAATTTGTTTTGAAGAGAATAACACAAAGGAAATAATAATACTGAAACAAGCATTTGGACCATTTGCCACATTCCCCAATGTGGCTGAAAACATGTGGCAACTGAAAGAATCTTAAGTGAGAAATAAATAGAAGGTTAGATATTAGGAGAATAATATAATGGAAATAAAAATTTAAGAAATGGAAATGTAGACTTGAGAATGTAGGTTGAGGTTGAAGACCTAAAGAATCAGAGTATTAGGTGGAATTCTATGGGTGATGTATTCTTAAAAAGACAAGGTTGATATTAGTTACAGAAAGGTATGAAATAATGAAATCTTTTATGGATGAATAAATTAACTTAAATATCTGTAACATACTGGAATATGATGCAAAATGTATTCACAAGTAATCTGAAGGCATGTCATTAGTCATTTTAACAAATGGAAGGAAACTTCTAGAGGAAAAATGAAATGTGGTAGTAATTCTGAGAACAAAAGAATGTATCATTCTAAAGGGTTTTCACACAATAGACTTAAAAATAATTATTAGTAAATTTTACTTTTGATGTTACATTTACAATTTGCAAAGTCAGCTAAGCACACATTCCTCAAATACATTTTTATTCATTGGGAAGCATCCAATATCCAATGTATATTTCTACATAAACAGAATCAGGTCTCAAACAGGTTTATGTGTTTTTGTTTTCTCAATAGGGAGATATAAGACAATATGGCCAGATTTTCTAAACAACCCTCAGATTTTGGGGGCTTTCAGCATCTGTTATACACCTCTGTAGAGCTTGTTCAGTAGCTTTTAGATACTCAGAACCTCTGGGATCTCAGCCTTGGCAGGGTTCTTCTCTAGGGACCCACCAGATTTCGTAAATAGCTGTGTTTCAAAATTGAAACTACTGCTTCTTGGATGTATGTAAGGCTTTTGAGCCCTTTTTCCAACCTAACCATAATTGAGAAGGCTGCAATCTATATATAAGGCTTTAGAAATATTTCTACTTAAAATTAAGGTTATAAAAGCAGTAAAAATGCTTAGGAAAAAGTACTTAAATACAACTTCCCTGAGCAACCAAGTTTGAAGGCCAATGGAATCACCTAGGTATTGAGAAACATTAGCCTCCCCTATTGTTCCTGCTGAAACCTACTTAACAAGTCTGAAAATCAAATCTACACTACAACACAAGATAGGGACTTCAGCAGCATCTGATGATGAGATAACTTTTCAAAGATGGTAAACTCCCATTTTAGTTTAAACTATATTGCCAAAAGATGGGGCGTCTCATGATTCTCATTATATCTTACTTCATTTATATGATTGTAATAGAGATAGAACGTTTTATTCTCTGTTTTTCATCCATTGAATTGTGTGTGAACATGCGTGTACTTGTGTTTGCAAGTTTCTTCACTTATTCTCATCTTGGGCAAGGCACTCATTTCCCCCTGAGAAAAGTTCTCACTATGAGCTTTGGGAAGGTCTTAACTGTTTTACATGCCAACTTTTTTCTAAGCATCACACAAGGGACTAGTCACATATGCCACAATGGTGTCCCCTGCCTTCTCATAACTTGTGGTTTTGGATTCCCATTCCTAGTTGATAATTGCATTTGATTATTTATTTTTATCAAAATAATGCACTGAATTTTTTTCCATGAAATGTGATGTGCTTGCTAGAATGAGACTTCTTTTCCTATAAGTGCTCTGCTATAAAAAAGTGTATCTTTAAGGTTGTTCGGTAGAATGAAAAAGGTAAAGTCTTCTCTTTCTCAAGTTTAGGAAAAGATATGGATCTTTAATTTCTTTAGCTGTTTTCCCTTAATCAAATTATTTATTATCTCTCCATTACATTACCACTTTTAGAAGCAGAAATAATAGTTATCATGTTTGTTTAAATTTTGGTTATAATGATTTGGTGAAATGTATGTGAAGCTCCCAATGGAATGTCTGGAATATAAGATGCATTAAAAACATGTTGATGATTAATTAAAATAATGACAATTGCTATGGGCTGAATATTTGTGCCTCTTCCCATTCATATGGAAAAATCATAGCCCCCAATTAAATACTAAAATGTGAAGTTCTGTGAATTAATATGATGATGAGAGTATAACCCTTATGAATTGATTTAGTACCCTCATAAAAGAGATCCAAGGCCCCTTTCAATATATGAGAACACAATAATAATTCAACAATTATGAATCAGAAAATGGGCCCTCACTAGACACCAGATCCACAGAACTGTGAGAAATATTTTCTTTACCTGTTTTATATTATTTTGTTATAGCTTATCCAATGGACTAAAAATACAATCATCATGATGACATCAGTGGGTAACAGAGTAAACGAGACATGGTGGCAATGATGAAGGAAACCATGTTCATGGCTCTCTTACAGAGGCATCATATGTATGACAATGTATAGTCCAAGAAAATTGAAAATTCTAGAAACCATTTAAGACGACACAATAACCCAAGATAAGTTCGAATCCAAGAAAAACTCATCATGATGGGTAAAAAAAAAGTGTTGTATTTACTTTTGGTAGTCATTCAATCCACAAGCTTGGCACATTTGGGAGAAAACATACCCACCTTGATGTTCTTCCATTGTGAGGAAAAGAAAAGAGTGAAACACATGTTCTGTGTTCTGTATTTTCCAGAGATTGACTGGATCTTTCTGTATCCACTGACTGGAGGACTGAGTGGAACTGACATACTTTGAATGCCTGGGAGACACAGAAAACAAAGAAGTAGTCATCAAATAGTTGAAACAACAGATAATCCTCAGAACTACAGACAGACACTAGAGATGGCAACATATTATGAGATCCTGAAAAAGCAACCAGTAAACTTTTCTATTTGAGGAATTGTTCATATAAACCCTGAGAACATGAGAAATTTGGGAGAGCCCCATATTCTTTAGGTGGACAGCTTGGTGAAGGTTTTATCCTGAATGAAGTATGTCTACAAGGTATATAGTAGGAGCCTATGGCCCAATCAAAAGTTCAAAATATATTTCCAGAAACATACCCTAAAGAAATAAATATGTGTGAATTATCTAACATGGAATTAAAATACTCATCCTAAAGAAACTCAGTGAGTTACAAGAGAACAAAGATAGGCAACTAAACAAAATCAGGCAAATAATGTATGAACAAAATGAGAATATCTGCAATAATACAAAAAAGATTAAAAAGAAATTATTGAGTTGAAACTTAAAGTAACTGAATTGAAAAATTTACTAGAGGCATTCAATAGCAGACTTGTCAAAGCACAAGAAATGAAAAATAAGCCTAGAGGACATATGTGACACCTTGAATCAGAAGGAGAAAAGAGAGAAGGGGCAGTCAGTTTTTTTTTTAACAAAATAAGAGACCCAAATTTACCAAATCTGAGGAAGGAAATTGCCATCCTAATTTAAGAAATTCAATAGACTTCAGCTAGAATGAATCTAAAGCATTCAGTCTTATGGTACATTATAATCAAACCATTATAGTCAAATCAAATCATTATAGTCAATAGTCAAAGGCAAAGAGTGTGCTTGAAAACAGAAAGATATAAGCAACTCATCATGTACGAAGAGCTCCCCACAGATTACCCATGGATTGTCAATGGATTATTCAATGGAAATATCACACTCCAGAATGAAGTGGGATGATATATTCAAAATGTCAAGAGAAAACACACACACACACACACACACACACACACACCCACACACACACATACACATACATACACACACAGTGTCATCCAATACTATATTCAGTGAAATAGTCTTTCAAAAATAAAGAAGGTATCAGTTAAACAATGGTGAGGGATTTGATGTACAAAAAATGTTAAAGAAAGTCATTCAAGGATTTTAACTTGAATAGGACACTAGTGAGCATAAATGCATGCAAAAATATAAAGCTCTGTTATAGTTAGATAGATACATAGAAGATAGATGATTCATAGATAGATAGATAGATAGATAGATGACAGATAGATGACAGATAAATAGATGCAGAATCTTGCAATTGTATAATTATGATCTAATTCATAATTTTTAATCCTGGTGCAGATTTTAAGAGATAAAATCATAAAACTAATAACACTATATTAAATAATATAAACACAAAATGATATAATTATTGAAATTAATAGCATAAAGGAATGAGAAAGATGTAAAGAAGCAGTTTTTAAATATTATGGAGGTTGTCATTATCAATTAATATATATTGTTATTACTGTAAGATGCTTTACCTAATTCCCATGGTAACTGAAAAGAAACACAAAAGAAAGAGAAAGTAATCAAAGCTTATCAATGAAAGAGAAAAGATAGACAAAATAACTATAAAGCATATAGAAGACAGTAGTAAGTCCTTCCCTATTAGTAATTATTTAAAATTTACATGAATTAAATTCTCCAATCAAAAGACAAGGAATGACTGAATAGATAAAAATAAGTTCTAACTAAGCTTTCTGCAAGCAATTCACTTTAAAGGTGGATCTCTTTTAAGGACATACATATACTGAAAGCGAAAATATGGAAAAATAGTCCTTTCAAGTGGTAACCAAAAGACAGCAGAGATGGCCATCCTTAAAATACATGAAAGAGATGCTAAGTAAAAATTAACAAGAGATACAGAAGGAAATTATATAATAATAAAAAGGTCAATCCACCAGAAGATGTAACATCAAATATTTATGCATCCAACATTGGAACACTTAAATATATAAAAGAAATACCATAGACTTGAAATAGACCTGAAGAGAGGTGGACTCTAATATAATAATAGTAGGAGATGTCACTATGCCCATATTTAATAGTGGCTAGACCAACAGTAAAGGACATGAATGAGACAACAGAAGGCATGAGCAACATTGTGGATTAACTGGATTTAGCAGACATAATACAGAGCATTCCACACAATGGTAGCAGATTCTCAATAACACACAAAGGATTCTCTAGGATATATTGCATGTCAGTCCGCAAAACAACTCTTTTATATATTGGAGATTGAATCTAGAAACAGGAGCTTTCTACCTCTGAACTACACCCTAAGCCCTATCTTCTTTTTTATTTTGAAACAGGATCTCGCTAAGTTGCTGAGGCTGGCCTTGAAGCTGTGATTTTCCTGTCTCAGCCCATCAACTACTGAGATTACAGGTGTGTGCCACCCCTTGGGTCATAAAGCAACTCTTAATAAACAATACGATTGAAATTATGCCAAGCACCATTTTAACCAATGGAATTTAACTTGAAATCAGTAGTGAAAGGAAATCATTTAGTCAATGCTGCTGTACTGTATATTTAAAAGGGTTAAGTTGGTAAATCTTATGTTATTTGTTTGTGTTAAACAACCAAAACAATCCTATAACATAGTTAAGTACAGGATATTTCGAAGTCATTCAGAGAGGGAGATATAATGGAAATTATAGAAAAATTTGTGCCAAAACTGAATCAGTTCTCAATAGTATCAAATGCTTCATAAAAGTCAGGAAAGATAAGGCCAGGAATTATCAGAACACTTAGAATTTAACAACTGTGATATAATTGATCTTTTAGCAAGAATAATTTCAATGAGACATAGATCAGCTCCAATAATGATAAGGCTGAGGTTTTGAGCATAATATTTATCAAATAGCCATGAGCACTTTTGATTGTTTGAAAGATTAACAACTAGTCTTCCATAGTTCAAGATTTGTAAATAAGAAAAAAAATCTCTCCCATAAAGCAGATAAAGAAGAAATATTTCACCACAGGCCTGAATTAAGCAGACTTAAATATAAAATTGAATAGCTTAGACTAAGGTAATATAAATAATTTATTCTTTCATGCATTTAGAATATTTTTCCAAGAGATATACTGTATGTGAGATATTATGATACAATTTATGAAATTTCATTTGATAAAGAGAAAAATAGGAAAAATGTCTATGAAAGAGCCCCCAGAAAAAATTGAAAGGGGCTAGATTTACTATGGTGGAGTCAAACCTTTTCCATTTCCATGTGAAAGAGTGGAGAAAAGATCTGTAAATCCAGCAGTCATCCACAAACTTCTCAAAGATAAGAAACTTAAGAACAACTGCTTTGAGATCAGGGTATCTTTACAAAACACAAAGACCAACCCCAGTATTTCAGGTCACCTTGGAGATGTGTGAATAATGCTCATGATCACAGTACTCTTGTGGCCATGCATCACAGATCAGCTTCCTGGGAACCCTTACCATGTTTGGAATTCCATAGATTATTATTGGGTCTTCCCCAGCCTCCGTTCAGTAGTAGGAGTCACAATCTTCTTTTTACCAAGTCTGATCTTGCAGGTCTCAGATATGTCCCTGAGGCTGCCATAGTGCTTGTCTGTGCCTGTATTCAAGTTTGTTTGGCAGAAAGCAATATAATGAGGTATAATCCATAGGGAATTTTGGTAAGGGTGGTGGTGAAGGTGTCTGAATTCAAGGAAGTTGCAGTTAGAGAATTATTGTGCCAGTGGTGACACTGGGGATGCCTGGCTTGTAGGAATGCCATGTTAGTATCCAAGGGTGGTACCTAGTTCAGATATCCAGAGCTTGACCTTTTGGCCCTCAGAAAAATTCTAGAATGCATGGAGTATTAAAAATGCAATACATAAATTACTTCTTTCTTATTACTTGATTGAACCCAGGTACTGGAGCATGTTGGGCAAGCACTCTGCCACTCAGCTACCCTACCTCTACAATCATTTTTTTTTCAGATAGGGTCTTTCTAAGCTTCCCAAGCTGGCTTTAAACTTTTGATCCTCCTCTCAGTCTCATGAGCAACTGAAATTAGAGGTATGAGACACCTCACCCAGCTTTTCTATTTATTTTTGCTTACACTTGTTAGAGCAGATTCTGCCTCTTGTAACCCTAACCCTAACCTATTGTATGTTCCAAAAGAGTGCTATGACTAGTTGGTCCATCATCAATTTCTATAAGCAAATAGTCAGGAATGCTGATCTCTTACCAAGTACTGCAACTTGACACATTATCTCCAGGAAGAAGAATGTGAGCTGTTAAGTAGTTTCAAAGGGGAATAAAAATAAAAATAAAAAGGGGGATCCATTAGAGTTATGAATTCCTACATTTGAATTTCAACTTTAACATTTAAGAAAGATGAACTTCAGAGTCTGAGCAATTTACTGATCTCCTAGGTTCAGTGTACATCACCATATAATGGGACAATACCAACTTAGAGTTTTATAACTTGAGGGAATTTATTTGTTTAGTACACTGCTTAGTTCAAAGTAAATTTTTAGTAACTGGTACATATTATGAATTCATAGATTTAAGATCTACCTTAGTGTAAGGGACACTATGACAGCCAGAGCTCCTAGGCATAAAATATGTGCTTTTCAGTTAATGATGACATCCATTCATGGAGCTGAGTATAATCAAGGCAGTCCTCTGCTAAAGGTTTTATAGAGGTAATTATAACAGTAGATGGAGATTAGCTTGGATGACATCAAGTTACCTTATAACTTTTGGACTTCATATAGAATGTCCAACAAAACTTGGACATTTGGCCTATTCTCATAAAGTTTCCTATAAGAATCAAGTGCAGATTTCACTTCTGTGGATAATACAATAGAAAAATAGCATATCCCTGTACTCTGGATTCCTCAACAGCAAATATTACCACAAATATTCTCCCTGAAATATTGACACCTTGAAAAGTCAGAGTTTAGAGAGGCCTCAGAATCTTGGTTTATGAAAAACACTCTGACCTGACCCCACTTTCTTTAAGGTTCCAAGCTTCCTGATAATACTGCAACTTGAAGAATCCAATACACACACACACACACACACACACACACACACACTTCCCTCAAGCCCATGTATGCTGTTCACAAGACTGCCTTGTTATAGAAAAGGTAAAGCTATCCTGAGAGATTGTTATATACTTCATAAAAGATAGTTCAAAATGTAAACATGTTTTTGACATGCAACAGGAATTGATAAAGACAGAAGCAAAATACCATGGAAATATATGGACCACTCATGGTACAATGGGAAAGGCACAGAACTTGTAATCAGAGAACCTGAACTTAATTTATTCTGTCAAAAGATAATTTTTTAAAAAGGCAAAAATCACAATTCTCATGCAAGTATGAAAATGAGCAGGAGTCAATACTGTGTTTACTCACTAATGAGAAAAACTAGAAAGATTGTATGAACACTTGAAAGGAGAAACAGAAGAAGAAATGAGTAGTGGATGTGCAAAGTGGAGGCAAACATGTAGTCTGCAATGGGAGAGGAAAGTCAACTGGACTTCTAGTAGACAGAATTCTCATGTCTATAGAAAAGAACTATGTGCATTTCTATTCATTACCTACAAGTGGCCAAGTTGTAAAAATAAAACAGTGACAAGAAATTTTCCTGCAGACAGCCTCATTGTTTTTCTTTAGACACTGCAGTTTTCCACAGGAGTACAAAATTTTTCTCCATTTCTTATGTCCTTATTATACCTTGATCTCATCTGACCTGATCTCCATCTGTTGTTTCATTCACTCTATAGTTCTTTACCAGATAATTGTTCCAGTTATTTTTTAAATATTTTCTATAAGGAATAAGTTAATGTAGTATGGGGACTCTTGGATTTTTTTCCTTAATATCTTATGACCTTCAGTTTCCATTAATAAGCTGCATCACAGAGGGTGAAGAGATTCTTCTGAGACAATGCATGGAGCACACAGCTCATGGACTACTAGCCCCTCCCCTTCGAAATGCTTCATGAATCCCTCATTTACATCATGACTGTAGGTTTTGGTGAATTCTGAAAAGGTAAATTAGCATGAACATTAATGGGTAGAATATTATAAGAAGCAAAAAGAACTATGGACACATGCAGTAGTATAGATAAATCACAAAAATATTAGGCTGAACGAAAGAATCTCATTTATATGAGATACTAAGAAAATCGATAGTGAACAGAGAAGTGATTGTCATGGACCAGAGTTCAGGGGGAGGAGACTTATGCAAATAGGAATGGAATTTTAAAGCTCATGGAAATATTCTATATTGTGTTTGTGGTGGCATGCATTTGCCATAACACACCTGAACTCCGCATATAAAATTAATGAATGTTACTAGATATAAATTTGACCTGAACAAATCTAACTGAAAAAAATAAAAGCACATATGATTTGCATCTTTCCCCTTGAGCAAAGGGCAAGTACATCTTCTAAGAGTTTCTTGTCTCACATTTCTATGCACAGTAAAGTTGTATCAAAATTGTGTTTGGGGGCAATCTTCTGACTACGAATGACTGTATTGATTTTATTAGAGTAGATGTCATCTTGGATAATTTACTTTTTCTAAGATACTGATTTCTCCAAATAATAAAAAAGGAGAAAATGCATTTTATTATGGCTTTGAATTCTAACCTTCTACTCTCAATGAGTATGTTGCAGACACCACCACCAAACATACTGAATATTCTGTTCAATAACTTCACTACTTTGATAATAGAGAAATCCTGCATCCAAGAGGCTTAGTTCTTCTGAACAAACACAAATGTGCTCAGGTATGCATTTGGCTATTATTTTAGTTGCTTCCTTGTCTTATGTTGACTGAATGTCACTAAAATGACTAAAGATTTTGTACAATGAGTTTTAAAGCAAAAGCATAAGACCACTTGATGTGGCAAGACTGAGTTTAAATTGCAAGGCTCTTCCTACAAAGCTTCCCTTTTCTTCAGAGAGGCCAGTGTTCTCCTCCTTAATTATGAGAAGCAACTGTCTTTGGCTTTATCCTAGGTGTAAAAGACAGATGAAAACTCAATCTGACAACATTTCCATTTCCTCAGTAAGGATCCCTGTTGAAGTACCTTTAATCATTGATGAGGACGTTTCGTTTGCTGTTTGCTGCAAACAGTTTGACTCTCCTGAGTTTTACAGTGTTCTGACATTCTGCAAATGATTGCAATAATAGCCTTGACAATGTCATTTACAAATGAGGTGCATACCATACGCACAAAGCGGCAGCTACACTCTAAGTAATATGATAATGGAATGACAAGTGGGATAGAAAACAAGACAGAGATAAGTCTGTGTCACCCTGTTGGGGAGCTGAATTCCTGGATAGAGGAAAGCATTGTGAAAGTGCACCATTTCAACTGTGCATACACTGTCTTCACTGCATGTTTTGATACTGGGGCTCTGGAGAATGTGGGATCCTTATACTGTTCCTGTTGAAGCCCATTCCCACTGTTGACTAAAAATCTTTCATATTACATTGTTTTTCCAACTAAATTTTTAAAGTAAGCCCATAACTTTTTCTATCCCAGTGTCCCAATGCCTACCATAATATTATATTCATATCATACAAACAACACATTTGGTTATATCTCTACTCTCCATTTTCTTTATGTCAATAAACCTTGTAAAAATACACACATGCATGCACACACACACTTGAATCTCTTAAATGTGGCAAAGACATGTGTATATGCATTCATACACAAGCTTGTGTGTGTACTTGTGTATTTGTGTGCATATCCACCATCACGACATCGCACAGAGCAGTTGTACAGCCCTACGCTCCATATACTCCTTCAACTCGTCTTTCCCTTTCTCTGACCCTAGGAAACCACTGAAAATATCACAGTCTTTGTAACTTGTCTTTTCATAGAGCTAAAATCTTATAGAATGTAGCCTTTTTAGATTGGGTTTTTTTACTTAGTACATGAATTTATGTTTCTCCCATATCTTTTTTTTTTTTTTACGGTACTGGGGTTTGAACTCAGGGGCATTCTACCTCCGAGCTATACCCCCAGCCCTATTTTTTATTCTTTATTTTGAAACCAGGTCTCACTAAGTTGTGGAGTGCCTCATCACTAGGTAGCTGAGGCTGGCCACGAATCTGGATCCTCCGTTCTCAGTCTCCCAAATGCTGGAATTACAAGCGTGCACCACCACGCCCGGCTCTCCCATTTCTTTTCATAATTTGATTGCTTTTTATCACTAAGCGATATTACATTATTTGTATTTATATTTTTGTTCATTTGTAAATATCCATACCAAATGTAGGCCACCTCTGTTTCTTCCAAGTTGGTCATATATGTATAAATCTGTTACAAAATCTCTGTAAAAATATGCATAAATCTGTTACAAAATCTCTGTACAGGTTTTGTGTGAAAATGTCTTTCCTTCCTTTGGGTAAATGCACACACCGTGCATTAAGGAACACATTTTGCATTTTAATATTATTATACTAATGTTATTTTTTGATATATGTTTCTAAAATATATGTATTCTGTTTTATGGGATGAATTTGAGGATTGAGTTTTGTTAAAATCAGTGTTTGATAGTATTGAGTTAAATTAGTGAAATCAGCTTTCAACCCCATTATGAAAATTCACTTTGAAAACTACTGTGAATGACTAATAAAAACATAGGTAATAATTGAAAATGAAAAACAATAAAAGAAGCACAATGGTTTAAGAAATGATAACATGTAAATAAAGAAGATGTTGAACCATTGAGAGAAGGAGTATATGGGCTGGATTTCAGTAACTGTATCAAACCATCTAGAGCTCAGTACTTTCCACTAAAGCCTTTTCTGATTTTACCTTTTATTATACTATTATGTATCCCTATGTTGTAAAATATTTTTTGATAATAAAATTTATAGTGTGTTTACTTTTGACTATGTTGCTATGTCTGTCCCTTTTACTGAAGAGGAAACTGAGGTCTTGGGCAGTCAGTGACTTGTCCAGTGCTGTATATTTATTTGATGGTGCACTTGTAACCAATTGCAGACTATCTGAATCTGTTTCTTCAACCTTACTCTCAACTCTATATAAACTCTCAACACTCTGAATCTACTTGGATGGTGTACCTAGTGATGTTTTAAATAGGACAGTATCAGTGTTATTTGGTTTTGTATTGCTAAAACAAATATCTGAGATGATCAACTTTTTAAAAATATTTATTTCTGCTCATGGTTTCTCAGAAGTTCTAGTCCATGATTGCTTGGCCCTTTGGCTTTTTGGCCTATGGTAAGACAGTATATTGTGATTGGAACACATTATCCCATGGTCAGGGAGCAAAAGAAAGAAAGTGGAAGGGGCTGAACTCTCACAATCCTCTATAGAAGCATGCTTCCAAAAAACCTAAAGACCTCCCACTAGGCCCCACCTCTTAAAGGTCCAAGCACGTCCTGATAATGCCAAGGGCTGTGGCAAAGTCTTTAGCACATGGGCTTAGGGGACATTTCAGATCAAAACTTAGAAGGATCATAAATAAAGAAATATTGATATTTACTATAGAGTATGTAGAAAACATCTAGAATAGAATCATAAACAAAATAGTCCCATCGCAGAGCAGAAGGAAAGGACACTCCAAAGGCAGCACTTGACTTCCAGCAAGGCAACACACTCTTTTCCTTAACACAGGGAGCTCTTGGCAGGCCAAAGGTGCAGAAGAGGCTCCTTCCCTTACAATGTGCTGACTGCCTTCCAAGAGTTTCTTTCCTTAAGCAAGAGCTTCATCTGTGGAATCTGCAAATGATAATAAAACCATTCTTCCTCAAAATGGTAATCCATCCACTCAATAACTCTGAAGTACTTTAAAATTATTAAGCACAGCATAAATGTTAAGAAATATTAATGACATGACATTGGTTGTAATTGGTGTCTGCATTTAAATCTAAAGGAAAAGATCATAATTATAAACTATTATCATCTAGTAAGTCCTTCTATCCTCACCATTACCAGGATCTGCCGTGAGCTCTGTGATAAGATTATGGGACAATAAAAGCTAAAAGTGAAGGACTCAGAAAAGTTGAGAAAATGACTTTTCCTGACCATGTGGCACAAAAAAAAGAGCTAGGGGTAGGGGTAGAGAGATTGGGAGACTGAGGCTCACACAGGGACTATCTTCACCCTGTTGTTTATTTTACAGTCTTTTTTGGTTTGTTTTTGTTTTTGTTTTTTTTCTAGAGGTTAAATCCAGGAGCATACTATCTCTGAGCTACACTTTCAGCTCCTTTTTACTTTTATTTTTGGAACATGGTCCTCTAAGTTGTTGATGGTCTTGCTAAATGGCTGAGGCTGGCCTTTATCTTAAATCCTCCTGTCTCAGCCTCCCAAGTATTGGGCTTACAGATATATACCACTTCACCCAGCCATTTTACAGTTATTTAAGTAACAGTAGCTCTGTCCTAGACATTGCATTACCTGGTGAGCACTCAGTAATCAATAGGATGAACCAGTCAAGGCCCTCACTGAACTAGTTTGACTAGGAAGACTTTTATCGAAGACTAAAATTGCCTCATGGTTCTTCATTTCTCCATATATCTAATGGAGACCATTTTGTATTCTCTACCAAGTCTGCACAAATGGTCTTGGATGGATAGAGAAAAAATGTATGAGAAATGCTTAAAAATAGCACAAATAATAAATAATAACAAAAGAAATCATCATCACATGGAAAAACTGGTATTTGCAATTGATCATTTTGTCAGGAAACTCACACGCTGCTATGACTATCTGGGACTTAAAGGATTCTTCCTTTGCCAGCAGGCCTTATCTAGGGACTTGTAAAAATAGGCTGATGTTTTCTATCTTCTCTTTTGTATTTTGTTTGAGAATGTCATAGTTTTCTTCTTTCTTCAAATGAAATGCAGAGCAAGCTCAGAAGGTAAAGTAGATGGGGGAGCAGGCCAGGACTCTGAATAAGCCAAGAGAAAATAAATAAACAAACTAGTGGTTGACTGGGTTCCAAAACAAAGGGACTGTCATGGTTTAGAAATAGGATGTTACCTAAAGAGCTCATGTGTTCCCATTGAGAGCTGATAAGTCATGAGCGTTGTAATCTCATCAGTGGATAAATCCATGTGATGGACTTACTGGATGGTAGCCTAGGCATGTGGGGTGAGGCTGGAGAAGGTGGTCACTGAGGATTGGCCTTCGCATGTATCTTTGAATCCATTTTTTTGCTTTTTCTTGCTTCTGGCCTCCGTGATGTGAGAGGAGAGCACTTGCTCTCTCCCTTTGTCTACTTCTTGCTGCCATATCCTGAGCAGCACCGATTTAGCTGGCCTGACCTAGACTGAACACTGAAATCTCCAGAAACATGAGCAAATCAATGTTCCTTCCTCTCATTTGTGTGGTCAGTTTTAGGTCTCAAGAGTGAGAGTATTTAGCAATGTCCGATAAAATCATGTAATTTTGTTTTCCGTTTTGCTTTTAGTTCTAAATATTGTAGTCCAATAGAGAGGCAAATATAAAAGAAGATTCTTCAGCAAAGCTAAACCAAACTTAATTGCATAACAGAAATTAGTTACTTTTAAATTTTTATACATATTTTATTGGTGCATTTTAATCTTACATATTAATGAGGTCCAAGATGGTAGAGGCCTACATGGACACATCCCTTATTTATTAAGGGAAATCTTGAAATACATCATTAAACAATAACTCATTATTAAGAGCCATAATTACACTCAAAGTCAGATTGTGCCTTGGAATCCCCACGTGGAAGGTAAGTATTCTTGAGGATAGCATTATATTAGGGGAATATTTTAGAATTTGTGCTCTCCTCAAGTATTTTAAACTCTCTTCTATCAGATAATGTATTGCATGTAATATCTCCTTCTCTGTCATGAGCAAAATTTTGAAGCCCCAAAATAAATCATTTACTGGACTTATCCTTAAGACTATCTCTTTGTTGTTATTAGGTCCTACCTGCAACACTTAAATTCAAAATAGCTACTTGTATAAATAGCTAGCACAGCAATAGTGATAATCCCACATTAGCCTCCAATTACATTTACATTTCAATTTTAGGAGCAAATGCTAGGCAGTTAGGAATTGCAATTCACCAATGTAGAAATGTAAAGGATATCACATAAAATCATAATTATATAACTTAAGAAATGTCTTTTCCCTGCATTTAGGGAAATTATGGGATGCTATAGATGATTATCAGTTTATGATCTGGACGTACAATCTGTACCCATGTATTCCCTCATTCTCCAGGCAGCTTGCAATTTGGGCAAAAAGAAGGGTAGCAGAAGAAATTCTGAACTGTGAAAACAGCAAAATGGTAGGTATTCATAGATTACAAAATTAGAAGGTATTAAACATCCATTTGCTTATTATCACATCTAACTTCCCTCACTCGCAACAAATGCATTAAAATGCACCTGAAGGAGTTTAAAACAATTAAAGCACAGCATATCACAGACAACTTCCTTTTACAGTAAATGCACATGCAGCTTATCCATTTAAAGGAATAGTAAAACACACACATCTTTATCTATGTACATCTTGGTATTACAAAATGGCTAAGATCGGCCGGGCGTGGTGGCGCACGCTTGTAATCCCAGCATTCGGGAGGCTGAGACTGGAGGATCCGGGTTTGCGGCCAGCCTCAGCTACCTAGTGAGGCACTCTGCAACTTAGTGAGACTCGGTTTCAAAATAAAGAATAAAAAAATAGGGCTGGGGGTGTAGCTCGGAGGTAGAATGCCCCTGAGTTCAATCCCCAGTACCTCAAAAAAAAAAAAAAAAAAAAAGGG